>JAPYZR010004936.1:0-11488 GCA_030522945.1 Trichopria nigra
ACTAACACATTGACTGAACCCACAAAATGGCGTCAGAAATCGCTGACCAATCACGATAGACTTCGAAGATGTCTTAACTCTTACTTGAGGGACTCTAATCTGAACTAGGATTTTATATATATAGGTACAGTAAAAAACAAGTAAAATTGATATTTCGTCTTTGTTTAGATTTGAAATCATTATTAACGAGTAAAAATATCAACTTTCAACGAACTGATCGATAGGCGTTGTTGTCATCTTCAGACCGCAATGTCAATATACAAACATTTCACGGTAAACATTGTAAATATAAATAAAAGAAAAAACACAATTTCGAGTAATATATTCCTGTAATGGGTTTTTGAAATTTTCAAAAAATTAAGTGTCTATACATTTTTAAAGATGGTGGATCAATTATGTTGAATTCCTTGTTACGAAGTGTCTATACTGAGAAGAAAATACAAACAAGAAAATTTCAAATGATTCGCGCATATTTTTTTTTCTTTTTTTTTTAATGTTTATAACTACTCTTTTTATATCGTTATACCATGATATTGTCGGAAAATAATTATAAATATCGTAAAAAATATGATACTATAATTATACTAGGATATCTTATTTAGGTTTAATAATTAGGATATTACCTAACGAGGTTGTAAAAGTATACTTTTACGCACTAGTTAAGTATCCTATTTGTATTTGGGTGAGTAAAGATAATGCTTAATGTGCTTTAAGTGAACATTTACGGATTCTGGGTGGTGGCATGCGTGACGTAAACAATTTATGCATGAATTATTGAAAGAGAAATGCGTAAAGTTAATGCGTAGCATTTTTTCGACTTTTTCACTTTACACGCGGCTTTTTCACTTTACGCGGAAAAAAAGTATTGTTAGAACAACCATACTATATAGTTGACACAACCATACTTCTGGTTGTCACGACAATTTTTATGATTGATGCATCCATAATATGGTCCTCTTTTTTCAGTGTACGCACGACTTTTTTACTTTACGCCTGTCATCTTCCGGCGTGCATAAAAGTTGACTTTACGCACTGAAACTGGCGTCTAAAGTACTTTACGCACTAACTTTACGCACACAATTACAACAAAAAATGTAACAGGCCATTTCGCTACATATAAGCTATACCTTACATTTATGTATATATATAATATGGCTTATATAATATAGGTTCATATAAGGACCCAGATGTGTTCAGTTACTGACTATATTCCTGCATGGTTGGAGGTTAGGCCAGTATAAATAAAAAATATAAATAAAAAAAAAAAAAAAATAAAAGGAGGTAGGGGGTGGAGGCACCCTGTAGGTGCCTGTACCACATAATGCCGCTCATATAGAAGTAAACGTTCCGTTATACATTGGTAAATCATGGGGATGCTTGCGTCCTGGGGGGCTCTGTCCCCCCAGAACCCCCGCTTTTACTAGCCTAATCTCTAACCGTATACTGGTTTGGTTAACAATTGAATCCCATGACGTATGAGTCCTTGTAATTACCGTAATGTATACGTAAATGTCCCTGAACAGCAAAAGGTGATGCCGTGATTATTCTTATGTTCAGTCTTTTTTTACGTTGTCACCGTTGAAATTGCGAAAATTTTGTAGAGAATTTGACGCTCCATCTTGTTTGTCTGAAATATTTATTGTTTGATGATGTATGTTTTTAAAGATAATAAATGCTAAACAATTTTTTTTAATCACGTTTTTACCTGTTTTTTTGAAGATGGCGGCTTTAGTTTGTCAATTTTTATTGGCACATTCGAAATCAGGATACAAAAATGCAAATTATTGTTATCGATGGCATCAAACTTTTCACGTTAATTACACAAGTAAGATGTAAACAACAAAGTGAATTGATTAATTTTTTTTTAACTATTGCAGTGCACTTTGAAAGTTTGAAGCATTATTTGATGTTTGTATCATGCGTTCATTGTCTGGGTGATTCGATGCCAAACGATGCAGTTCATAATTGTGGGTAGTGCAGTTTGGACCACTTAAAATTTTGTTTGGTCAATTTGCATTTATTTAACCAATAACGTATAAAATACAATTTCACCTACAAATTGATATGTGGGGAGCTTATTACGTCAATTTCAGGTTTCCTTTCCACATTTTCCACATCTTTCTGTCATTCACCAGTTATCTTCAATTATTTTCCTTTATATCTCATTAATTTTCTATATAGTGGTTCTACCATGACAACCTGGCCCGACACCCAAACCCAATGGTCCAAACATTTTCGAATGTTCAGCAATAACGCATTGCATTTTAAAAGGTCTTCGCCCAACCCAATTAGAAATTCCTTTCAAAAGACAATATGCATATACAATGAGCGAATCTGATGTTACCACCCCGCAGGTCATGTACTCCTATCGCATTAAAAATGCCAATCTTTTAATGGAAAAAATTCTTATCCAAGAGTTTTTTAATTCTAAAAGAGAGTGATTCAATATCATCAAGGTAAAATTTTTTGTATTTACGAAACAATCGATGTTAAACGTTAAATCCAAATTTGGATTTTGAATATCATCGTGTATGTTGACGCATTACGATGTAAAGCAAACATCCTTAATCTCGATAGCTTCTTTCTTCGCATCCGTGTAAATATTTTTATCCGGTGCGTCGGAGAGTCTCCGAGTCTTGCTCGAAAGTATTCGGTAATAGAATAGGAACTCTTTTCATCGTCGAACCACGATATACTTCTCCCCCTCTGCTGCTCGGCTCGGCGGCCGGATAATTTTTCCCAAGGATTCGAGATTCGATCCCTCAAGACGTTGCGCGAGCATTTAAAAAGAAACGTCTGAGAGAAGCACTCGTCCTTTCGATCCTGTAGGTCCCATCGGCAAATATCTATGTAGTGGCAAGGGCATCAGCATTTCAAACAGGAGCAAAGTTCAATCGGACGGAGACCCTGAACGGTGCGTCGATCCGTTATATACATTTAGGGTGTTCGCGATTATCCTTAGGGTGGAATAATGCAGTCGACAGTTTTTTTTTCTTTTTCATCGCCGTGTATTGCCTCGTCGGCCAAGCCGCCACCGCCGTCGGCAATACAAGAGGCGAGGAAGACGAAAGAGAAGAAGCGGAGGCAAAGGGCGAGGTGGATCGTGGAAGAAAAAACGATTTCGGGATATGAATGTTACCGGCGTTCAAGAAGAATCCTCTAAGTATAGGTATGATCGGGCCAGGGCCTCTTCACCACTCGGAATCATCCGCGCCCTCGCTCTCTCTCTCTCTCTCCCTGCTCCTCGAGCAGGAGGAGGAGGAGGAGGAGAAGAGCACCCAAAACCCGAGACAAGGTGGAACTCATAAGCCGGGTTGCAGGACGTAACAGGTAAAACAGGTTTGTGGGCGTCCGGAGCTACCTGTCCCGCTCGTTGCTCGCGTCTGTCCCCCTCGACCCTCCCGTACCCCTTCTCCCGTTGCACGAGCCTATACACCCGGGAGAGCGTATATATACATGCCCGGGTACGTGTCTTCGCACTCGTGCGTGCCCCGTCCCTCTTGCTCGCCCGCCTTCCCTACGGAAGGGAGTTGAAAAAAAGAAGGGAAAAGGTACACAGAGGGAAGAAAAAGGAAATAAAAGCGAGACGGACACCGACACCGACCTCGCCACCGCCGCCGCAAACCCATCGACGAGACTGCGGGTACCACACCAGCGGTGCGCGACCGGTCGGTCGATCGGAACTCAGCCTCTGGGTATTTGTATCGTGGCGGTCTATATATACATATACGCGTATGGGTATGCCCGTATAGCGGACGAACGAGTCACGTCGAGTACCCATCAATGGAGAATAGATCCTCCAAGGTTCCCGTTGTCACTGGGATGGTCCGAAACCCGGGTCATTCCCGTCTAGAACCCTGTATTCGCTCATCGGTCACCGCCATATATATGTACACACGCACACGCGCCGAAGGACTCGAGAAGAATCTGGAGGACCATTGTGTACCCGTTGTTCGCGTGAAAAAATTCCGGTGGGCGTCGCTCTGAACCTAACCTCACATCACGGCTACCTGCCGCAAGATTAATGTCGCGCATAATATCCGGGACATTATGCCCCGCAGGAATCGCCTGAGCTTTCTTCGTCATTTCGTTGTTCTTTCTCTCTTCCGTTCCTCGGGACACCCTTCCCTCCTTTTCCCGGTCTCCTACTTGCTTCTTCTCGTCTCCTCTCCCAACCCCCCCCCCCCCCCCTCACTCACTCTATCTCTCTCTCTCTCTCTCTGATTCGTCCTGTATACCGTGTGTATATATATACATGTATAATATTGCGAGGCTTTTTGCCATCTCGCTCATATATACATATACTCGAGCACCTTTGCTGCTGGGCGTATTATGTTGTTTACGAGCCTGGGAAGATCGAAGGAAGTTGCGGTATAATTCGACGTGATCCGGCATTTTTACCGATGGAATTCTTATAACGACACCGAAGACATCATGAATCAACAGGATCTCTCGGCTATGGCCGTTATAGAATTCGAGGAAAAACGTCAAGATGCGATATGATTTCAGGTGTTTTCAGTATAACTCGCCCGATCGAATAGTTGGAGTGCCGCGGATGATTGGACTTTCTCTTTCCGGGCATTGAGTTCGAAGAATATATATATCTGTATAGTTACATGCCTTACGAAATCTCCAGTCGTTGCACCGGATTAAGAATGTAGGATGATGATGATGGTTAGGCGTTAAATCTACCATTATGCCGCTGATCCTATATATACACCTTCCCACCACTCGAAACGCGCGATGATAATCGATTATACACGTAAAATATAAATTTATATATATACACACTCAAGACATGACGTAATGATAATAATGGTACATAGGGTCATAGATTACGCTGCGCTTTCGAGAAATTGAACTTTACATAATATTCCATATTTTTTGTTTATACGTGCACTCAAGTTATGAGAGCGGCCCGAGACGCGTTGAACGTGCGTTCATCTTGTTGCAGTGATTCAAATGTATGGAAACGCGAAATCCGAATGTGGGAATATGATACAACGATTTTGGGAAACGCAACCCGAGGTCGGAAGTAAATTCTATTTATATGTAGAAGCTGCAGCTTGTTACGTATTCTTTTATAAGTGGTATATACGCTGATGACAAAAAAGCTTTTGTATCAGTAGACCTTAGAGATGTCTGAACTAGTTCGGTGCAATCTGGTACGTTAGAAGAAGCGTTTCGTGTACGAAAATACTGACGTCATGAACGCAACGTAAAGATGCGTGGGTGACGCAGACAACTTAGAATACGCAATCATCCAACTAAAAGGAGAGGAGAGGAGAGGAGAGGAGAGTAGATGAATGAGAATTGTTCCAATTCAATGTGTCCGACTAGATCCTGAAACGTTACTCCTCTACACTATCTATACATATTCCAAAACTCCTAACTCCACACACTCTTTATACAAAAAAATGCATACTCTACGAACGCTACATACTCTAAATATATGAAATATATGCTCTACTTAGTCTATATACAAATTATAAAACTGTAAACTCTACCTACTCTACACATATTCTAAAACTACAAACTCCACTTACTCTACACATTCTACATACGTTAATACATACGCTACGTACCCTAAAACTGCAAAATCTACACACTCTAGAAACATCAAATGCATACTCTTATGTACTCTACATACTTTACATATATAGAAAATACATGCTCTATACGTACTCTACATACTTTAATGACATAAAATATACTACATTGTCTCTGACATCCATATAGTCTTCATCGTCGTGTTGACCTTTTCATCATGGAACCTCATCCTCGTGATACCTTCGTCATCATAAACTCTTGCAAACCTTGAAGCTGTCATTTGATATTGTCACATCGTCATCCGCTTGTGCGGCATGCTTGTCGTCATTGTTGATATCTTCGTTGTCATCAACGTTTCCAAAACTTACTTATTTCCCACAAGTCGTAATTTATGACAATAATTTTCAAAGCTTTCCCCCCACAAATCGACAAGTTCGTTACAAAACTTGCAGCAGAACAATGTTTACACAGAGTAAAAATACTTAAAATTAACTTAAGATTGTATTTAAAATGCTGGAATGTTGTGGCCATACCTATACATATATTAACAGCAAACAAATTCGGGCTCTCTCGCTGTAAAGGGTTGAAATTCAACATATGGAGCAAAAAGCGTCGCAAGAGGCCATTAATATGTGCGTGAATCGGCAAAATCTCTAGTTTGAAAGTAAATAAATTCCCGAAGGGTTCGCAAATCTTCAGAAGTTCTGACATTCCACTTTGAATTTCACCTGAAAGGAAAGTGGTTTCCTAAAAGTCCAGTCACGAATCTTTCCTCACTTCGATTCCCTTTGGTCGCCGGATCATCATACATACTCATTCTAAACATAATGGTTTCTATTTCGGAAATGTCACTATTGTACTTTTGGCCAGCCGCTGTTGCCTGATTCCCTTCTATACATATTACTAGTAATTATTATTAGTAATAAACGGATCTTGAGAACGTGAAAAACGTTTCAATTCAATATTAAATTTCTGGGTCAACGAAATGTTCATTGCAATTCATTTTTAGTTTTCCGCGGAACGATCTTTTAATCCATCGCTTACGGGCAAGCGGAAGCGAGGCGAACAATGCCCGATGGCAACTTTGTCAAGTCCACATCATCGTATCGAAACTATTATTAACGCGGTACTTGCTATTGTCGCGTAATTTGCCCACATGCGTAAGCACTGCTGGATAAATAGAGATAATCGAAAATACTGATCGGTCAATTTTCTAAAACTTGTTCCCGAAGGCCGTAGTATATGTGTTATTTACTACGCGCCAGATCTTACGTCATCAAAGATGCAAGTTTCCTCGTCGAGTGTCTCTCGAGCTTCAAATGTCACATCGTGATATATTTTTCGATTGAATTCAAGCATTTGCCACGTTTAATGAACTTTCAAGTTAATTTGAAAAAAAAATAACACGGATATTTCAAAATGATATTCCATCATACAGAATATGAAAGCCACTATTAACGATCAAAATCCCGTTGAGAGGTCAATAAGATGTTTAGAGATTCATTGTACCAATCGATCGTGCAAGTGTTACATCTTATAAAAAGAAAAAACGTACATAGGCTTTTCAAGACTAGTAGCAGTCTGTCTACCGGAGACAATACCGATCGCTGCTTCTGGGTGGTTGCTCGGCAGATCGCAGAATGCCCGGTATCCGTTGTACGTATATAAACTAACAAAAGCGTTTGTTCTACGTGTTTTGCAATTCTGTCATAACCTCCTGGAATGATGTTCGGATTTTTCCCCCCGCACCTCGTTATTGTGCATCGGCTAGCAAATCTAACAGCGTTCAATAGAAATAGAAAAGCGTGCTTAAGTAATTCATGGATCGTGCAAACGCTTCCTTGTCTAGTGCCCCCTTGGAACCTTTCGAGCCGTTCACTAACGATTCTTCCTTTCGAAAAAGAGCGCGTGGAAAAGTGTCGAGCATTCGACGGCACTCCTGCACTCCCGCCGCCACCTTCCCGCACCTTTCCGTGCCTTCCTATATACCTCCTTCGTACCGGGACTCGGTGCGGTGGGAGAATTTGAACCTCTCGCGGGTCGTCGCGGTCGTTTCGAATTCCCCGCGTATTTTCCCGTCGCGAGATAAAGGAACAAAATACCAATAGCCCAAAATATCGATTCTAACAATGGCATCGATTCAAAAGGTCCTATATATAAAGGACCAATTGACCGATTCCAGTAAAGTGTTGTAAAACTCGACCATTCAAACGGTCTTTGTCAATTTTCAAACTGCAAGAACTCTCAACACTCTTAAACAACAATTGCAATCTACATTCGACAGCCGTAAGGTTATCGTCGAAAACTGTATAGTGTCGTTTTTTGCGAACAATCGTGTCCATCGTGGCTTTTCGCCCTGAAACGACCGAGGAGAGAAACCGGTATTCCTTGCTCCACGCGATTACACCTCCTTCCGCCCGCTCTCTTTCCACCCAGCACCGAGTGGCGAGTCGAAAAATTAATTCCGGGTGGTTCCCATCCAGCCGTTTTCCCCTACCCATTACCAAAGTCCATTACTCGCGGCTATCTTGGTCTTCCTCTTCCTCACCTTCGAACGAACCGGTTACGGAAGTTGGTATTTCCGTGACGTTGTCGATACCCGCAGCAAATTACGAATGTACGAGGAATATTTTCTGCCTCGGTGTTAATGATTGGTATGTCAAGAATGAATTTTACTGACGGCTGTTGTCAGATGATCACATGCGACTAGCAATTTTCCATGATGCTGAAGCCGATTGGCAGCAGCCAGTTCAAACTGCACGGGTTCTCTTTTATTATATCATCTTGAAAATTACGCAAAATATAAATCTAAACCCCTACTGCAATCAATAAAGTCAACGTCATCAGTTGTCTTAAGGTGAAACATCATAGGGACGTCACATGGGTACAGAACTTTGACGTCTCACAAGAAGCTTTGTCATGGAGACCATTTTAGGTCTCGAGCCAAAAAGACTAAAAACAGGAGGTCCAATCAGGGTTGTGGTGGCATATAGCGACTGTGTCAGAAATCCACACTGGACATGGGAGAAGATAAAAAACATACAATCGAACAATGCTCAAATGGTCCAATTGACCAGCACAATCTGTCTGTCCAGGGTCACCACGAGACGCTGCCCAATGACGATTAATGCATGGTCCGATCTCGACGCATTTTCAGACTGCTTGTTTGCCAATCCGTTTACTTCCTTCATTTCCTTCCATCGGGCAATAGAAAAAGGGAAAGAAAGATAAGTGATGAGGAGGAGAAAACGGCGAGATGAAACAGGCAGGTTGCAGCCAAGTCGAGGAGGAATGGCAGGCAAACCTCGGGAACGGACAGACAGGGCTGTGCCCTCGGCAGACCTCGAGAAATACGCCAATGGTCCTCTCACCTCAGCCTAACCCCGAAAGAGAGGAGTTGCAGAAGAGAGAGGAGCCAGGGACGAGCAATATCAGACAGTCTCCTCGCGGGTCGGTTCCCTATCCCTCGACCCGAGATCGTCCCGGATATGCATCATCGGGAACGGCCACGGCATCGGTAGCATGAACGGCAGGAGCAGCAGCTTTAATGCCGGCCGACCTATACCTCGAGCGAGTGTGTTGTTTCGGCTTCCACTGGCACAGAGAGAACGGGAGAGCGAGTACGTACTCTCATCTCGAAGTTCCTAGCGTGGTGTGGCGCGGAGCAGCATCATTACACGGCATTCTTTGGCGACGGTGCAACCCGTCCAGGATCCTTCTTCTCGCCGGCGAGACCTGGATGACGTAACGCGCGACATGCATGCATTCACTCGTTGGCGGATAGAGGCTCCGGGCTTGGAGAATCGAGACTCGCAGGTTGGAGTCGGCGGCGGGGCACAGCTGCCGAGGTTAGTTTAGGTCTTCGGTTGCGGTGCTGCAGGTTATATACATCAAGCGAGCGAATGTGCAGGCATGTCGCAATTCGCCAACTAGCAACACTCGCAAGTTACGCGCTTCGAGCACTCCAACCTTTCTTCTTCGTCCCTTCTTTCGGCCCGAAGGGGTCCTACACTCTCAAGAACCACCTGAGGAACCGTCGTCGGACCCCTCCCCCGATGCTCGTCATCTTTCATCCTCCCATCTCGACCCGCACTGCCACTGATTTATCCTCCGCCGGGTCAAGATGCGAATCGGACCGAGAAGATGATATAAGAAAGTCAGGCTCTCTGGGGTGTGCTGCATTACCTTGGGCTGCGATCGACCCGAGGAAAAATCACTTTTGAAAGTACGTAACCCGGCTTAACCTCTCCTCTCTCGGCTCGTTTCGTCTCCTCGGTGCAGGCGTATGTAACAGGTTATGCCACGATTACACGTCTTGCCGAAACTCTTTGGCGATCGCAGCCTTATCTTTGCAGCCGTTACTTACCGTAAACGAGAATTAATGGTTAAAGAAGACTTTCCGCGTTCGAGTTGTCTTGTCGGTCGAAGTCGTTCTATTAGTAAATATTATATTCCCAAAGAGATGTAACTTCAAGGGAAGCTTGATGTTGTATAATACCGTGTAATGCAGACATTGTAGAAAGGGGATTATTATGTGATGAATAATTAATCGCTAATCCTTTATTGCGCAAGGTATATAATTGTGATTATTTCTGTGTGTAAAGTGGGTAAAGTAAAAATGGTGGTTTAGTGCATTCATAACCGGGTAGAGAAATCGTAGGGACACTGCCTTCGAAGACTGTGGACAATCGTTTCAAGCAAAACACTCGACTACGAAAATTCGATCTGATTACTAGTTTAATTGTAACGAATTATTTTTAATTGGCCTTTGTGGTCTATTTAAATGCATTGAGATCAGGGGCCATATTCGAATATTTGGTATATTCATTCTGCCATTGACACCTATACAAATAATTCGAATTGCAATTATATATTTCGGAAATAATCGTTTATGAAAAATATCTGAGATTAAAAGAGGTGTACATATACATGTAATTTTTTAATCAGCGCAATTAATGAAGTTTCCGAGCAACGCGTTGATGAAGGATCTTCGAAGTAAATATCGCGTGAGCATCATTGATACCCCAATAACCGCGGTTATTCCACCATCTTAATCCCGCTCTGTTGCTTATTGCCCATTACTTATTGCTTATTGCGAAATGACCTATTAGCCTATCACTCTGGCATCTTCTTATATATCCGCAAACGCGAACGGTGAACTTTATGTGGAAAAAAAACAATTCTCTAGTAAAAGCATCGCATACCTATATCGCAACAATCTCTATATTATATATATATATGTGTATATAATTTTACAGTGTTTCACAGAGAATAAGACGTTGCAGCGGCAGTTGTCACTTTGAAAGATGCTTTCACATATCTCGAATAAATCAATTTCAATGCAAGCAGAACATTTTTTTTTTAAGTAAATTCTCAATTTTAAACGACATTTTTCAAAAGAAGCTTGGCGATTGCCCGCCTTTACATTTGATTCTAAAATTAGTCGTTTTTTTTCTCCAAATTGCAAAAATTCTTTTTGACCTCACCTTCTTTATTTATTTCTTTGTTTTTGAAACATCGATAAGTTTGAAGTTCAGAAGCAACCAGCAGATTTTGATCATAGAATTTTGTCGACTTCAATTTTAAAATGTGACCATTTTCTGAAAAAAAAATCTTGTGCGCAGATTTTCATTTACTGATATTTGAGATCAATTAAGAACATTAATAATGTTAAAGAACATATAGCTTTGTTCTCTTTTTTTATATCCAAATTAATTATAATCACGTATTTGCATGGGATGTGAACGATTTATTTCATATATTTTGTAAATTTTGATTATTTATAAATAATTTGAACGCATATATATATAAAGCTTACACTGTTAGAAATGTTCGGAAGATTCCGACATTTTTCAGTTACCACAGGAACTTAATGTTACAAAATCAGGTTACTGAATACAACATTCAGTAACATTTTTAGTAATTTTACTAAATCTTT
>JAPYZR010004937.1:0-14470 GCA_030522945.1 Trichopria nigra
AGGGGATTCCCCGTTGCTTCGCAACGTTTTTCTGGACAGTCCCCAAAATGTACCAAAGATAAAATTATATATATATATATATATATATATATATATATAGCATGTATATACATTCAAAAGACCTATATTTTGCACGGGTAAATAAACAACACTTTTAAACACTTGTTTCACGTGTTTCGGCGATTGTTGAAATCCTTATTTGCCAAAAAGTTACTAAATTAAACATTTTAAAAGTCGAATAATTCCTCAAAAAATGATCGCTGCGCCATCTATGACTGGCGTTTTGAATTCGTCTCGAAAAGACCTTTCAAATGAGCCCCCACTCGTACGCCCCCCCCCCCTGGGGTGGGGTGGTGGAACCCCTCAGAAAAAATAGATTTTTTGAAAAATCGTTTCACGTGTTTCATCGATTTTCGAAAATTTGTCTCTTTCAAAATTTACAGGACGCTTTCCAAACTTTTGGTACACCCTGTATATATTGAAGATGTACAACAACAAATTCCGTTGAAATTTCCAGTGAAAAAATTATAGCTCATTTTACAGCTAATTTCACTGATATACAATCAGTTAAATATGTGGTTAAGTGATGCAAATAGTGAAAGTCATTAATCGCTGATTTTTAGCAGCTGATACAGAACTTTTAAATCATGTAAAAGTTTATATTGTTTAAAAATAAAGTGACGATGAGACTGTTATGTATGCTGAGGTAGATAGGTATGATGAGTTAGATAGAAGCTGGCTTCCAAGGTCTCATTCAAGGTCACCAACATGTAGCCCTCACGAAATCCGGAAACACTATCTGAAACTTTTTTTCCGAAAATTCTTTCTTTTCAAGATATTTCAGTGGTTATTAAGTTAAAATGGGTCACCCTGTATATATTTTATATTTGGTGTTTAATCAATTGAATTAATTTTTTTATTAACTTAACCTAATCACTGCCTACATTGAAGGCAACAGTTAAACTAGGAACAAAGGTATTGTTATCGACTGAAAAACGCCAGTTTATTAAAAAAAGTATTAAAGACAACAAAGAAAGGCTATAAATGCATGTATTTTTGTTTAAAACATAATTTAAAATTTTGTATAATTTACTTCATTAAGCGCAAGAAACCTCATGTCATCGCTTTCGGAAGTTCGCTCCAAAAACAATCATAACATTCAAAACAGATGGGGAGAAGACCCTTTTCGTTTTCCGGCCTCCTCGCAGCGGTCCCTTATTGGGCCAGTTAAAAATGGTATATGACTTTCTCATTGGCCGGCGTTACAAGATACAGTTTATAGGCAGGAAAGTATTGGAAAAAAATTCTGGCGGCGGCTCACGCGTGCCAATTGTTCACTGGAGGTGTGCGCCCCGCTGATTGGTTGAATCCTTGCGTTTTCCGGGCCGGTGCCAAGTAGGTCGGTAGTGCGCGAGACATCTAGTAGTTAAGGCGTATCACACAAAGCGTTCATTGCGACCATCCGGATACGTCTAGTACGTATGTACCGGATTCCCCAGTACTTCCCAGTAGCCAATATATATATAGATATAGATAAATAGAATAGAATAGATAGATACATAGATAAAATAGTTCATCCGGAAGTTTATAATTTGCAGACGAGTCACGGATTGGTCGATTAGCGCTGAACATTTCATGCCGGAATTCCTTTTATTCGGTTTTGATTTATATTATTGCATACGCAGACAACAGTGCAGAGGAAATACGACCAACGCATTGCTGATTATTGGAAACTGGACATCAGATACCAATTCGATAAGATATGCATGGCACGATGGACAGTATAGAAATTGCAAGCCGACAAAAATTTATATTCGGCCGAGTAAACGTAAACGGATTCAAAAGAATAAAAAAGGTCGTAACTAAAAAACATTAAAATTCATCCAAAGCAATATAATAGTTTACATATTGGCCACCAGAGGACTCTGGATTGCAATTTTTCTCGCACTGAGAATATGCATAACAATACAGGAATTAAATTTTCGTTCTCTTTTTAATTTTTCAATTATCGGAAGTGCATCTCGTGACGCGAATCGAATGAATATAGAAAAGCTCGATTGGAGAAAAGATGTCACGCGGATGAAATTTATTCAGTTTACGGGCCATTAGACATGTTCATTCCATTTTCACAATATATAAATATATGATGATGTTTAGTTTCAGTTTTATGTGGAGTGCGGCAGTATATATATTCGGCTGTTATTGTCTTTCAAAACGACCGGAGGCATGCCCCAGATCTCTTCTATATAATACTTCGATCTAATCTAATCACTCCCTCGTGCTCTCATCTCGCATATCATTTTATTATCAGCAAATTCTGTGTATGTTTAGTACTTAACCTCTATTATCGCTTCAAACTTGCCTCCGGAGTAACTTTCACCTCTGTTTGTGTTGTAGGATATGGAATTAATTGATTCGTATACTTTAGGGCTTTATTTTATCACATTGTTGCCCTTAAGGATGTTTTTTTTTTTTTTTTTTAAACTCTTTCGGTCGGCGATATACTCGACGTATTCATTACATTATGACAAATACAGATGTATTATGTAAAAAAAACTTTCTTCGACGATTTTACATTTATTATTTTTCAATGAACAATTTATAAACTAATGAAAAACAAGACCTTCAGAACTTTTTCGTCTACTATATTATTAACAAATTTTTTTTTTTTTTATAATTTTCAGCTATTTTCTATAATAAATTTCTAGAATCTTCCATTTATAATTGGACAACGCGATCTGCGCAAAGAAGCGGTCGTTGTATCGAGGAAAACTGTTTGCGCTTGCGAGAAAGTATTACTATATCGCGCGCCATCTGGTGACGAAAATCCAAACTTTTTTTACGACTGCATGATACTCGTTATAAGTAATGTAGTAGTTGTGTCATTTAGTATACGGCATTGTCATATTCTTACAGTCTGTTAGAAATGCGTTTTTTGATATTTTAAATGCAACGAAATGTTATACGATTACCGTTTAAAAAAAAAATGTAATATTTTTGTAATTTTATATATACACATAGCCCCCCCCCCCCCCCCTTCCCCCCCCCTCCTCCGCCTCTATGCCACCCCACACCTTCACCGAAAGAGTTAAAATAGAAGAGTGATAAAAAGATAAAATATAGGAGGTAACGAATTAAAATAATGGGGACTAAAATAACAGGAGGAGAGAATAGAGCAGGGAAGGAAAATAGTAACGCAATAAAGAATTCATATTCCAATGTGACAGATCGCGCGTTAGCTGCGGGTTTAAGATGATGATAATACATTTTATCGCTCAGAAATTTGTTTCAATAAATGATCATATTATCCCGACGGACAAGGCCAAAGTTTACGACTATACATATATATGTATATGTACTACATAAATTCGCACTTAAGTGGCGACATATACGATTCAATCTCGGCGCTTTGTTCGAAACCCTTGAAAACGGGACGAAAAAATCCCTGCGATTCATGATCCACTAAATTAATCCAATCACCAAATGGAATAAGGCAGCCAGGAGGCACGTATAATGCATCTGCCAATTGAATCGAAAGGGAGAAGTATATAACAGGAATTCCTAATTGTTACGCTTCTGTCATTGATTTTATACGCGTCGCACAACGAAAACAATTACCCCAAGGCACTCCCCGCGCACATATATACGGAGTATAATGTTGACATTTGGACGGTGTCGATGTTTTTGTAAATATCCACTGCTGCATTAATTATCGGACTATTATTTATGGAAACATACCGTAAAAGTTCATTATTTATTCATCACATAATACGTCTCTTGCTATGATTATATACACGAATTTCTCATTATCTGCAAAACTGCCACGCACGTGTTCTTGTTCAGCCATTGTATTGTATTGTACTTTTGTCATGTATAACGAGAATTTATAAAAATGATGGATCATACATGTGAATTCATGGGTCGTGAAAACCTCAACGATACCGAAATTAAGAATTGTACGCACCGCTAAAGCTTGTATACGGACTTTGTCGTGGCAGTTATCGGAACCGTGTACATGCATCAATGTATATCCCAAACTATAGACTAGAATTAGAGATTGTACGTATGTATACATGTAATGCGGACGCAGATACAGAATATCCAATTACCAGATTAAATAACAGCAGTCGCTTGTAACTAATGGGGTCCGAGATATACTTGTTTGACTATATGACGTTATAAATTAATAGCACCGATCAATTTTCTGTGCCCAGTTCTGACAAGAATGATGTAGATAAGTCGATAGTCATTCTCCTTTGTCAACGAGTCGCTGGAAGTAACGAACAATGCGATGGCGATTAATAATGGAGTGTACAGTGCATGGAACGATTGGTTTTTTACTTTCATCGCATAACGGTGCAATAAGAAAGGTGAAGCGCTGCGCATATAATGGCGGAATTTCATTTGGGCTTCGATACAGTAGGGCTCCCCTTATTCGATGCCATTGATTTTTCAATATGGCGCCGGAATCCTACATTTTGTACTTTTCTTCTCCTATCCCCACCTCCGCGAACGTTGTCACCCGAAAATACCCGAAGGTACCCAAGGTGGTGGGGACTGCGTTTTAGGGGAAAGTGTATGGAAAAATGGATCTCACTTGTATGATATTTGAGAAAATCTTTCCAGCAACTAAATGTTGCTAACAGCTTTTTCCTTTCCGCATGCTTGTTTCTCGTATACAAAACACTGAATTCTCGGCATGTACAGTTCAGTGTTGCCGCGATACCAACACTACTGCAGGAGGCTTGCTTGTAAATATAAACAATGAGAGAGTTCAAAGACCTTTTGTTGTTTTGAAATAACGAAGGGTTCAGCGCACTTGACATTCATAGCTTGCTTGAAATATTTGCGCGTAACAGTATATGTAACATTGTTATCGTTTATCATTTTCACAAGGTTTACTGGGGGCCAATTCTGTACCTGATTTACACTGCCGACTAGCCAATCATGAATGGTATAATACTTGGCAGTTTCGCAGAAGATACCTCAATAATGTCATCACATCAAAACCCAACGACTGCTTCTCTTTTATTACAAAAGTACTTGGCAAAAGTGCAGTAATGATTAAAAATATATGGCGAATTAATATTAACGAAGACAAATCTGTGCAAGTTACATTCACTCTATATACGTAAGGAGACATGTCAGTAGCAATTCAATCAATACTTAGGAATGCATTTATATCAGCGTTTAACGCGGAGAGACCACAACTGATCAAAAAGAAAACAATTGAATCTCAAAATACGAAAAATGTGTGCTGGCTTCTAAACAGGAAATCAATGCTGTCATCAATTGAAAAGCAAAATGTTAATCTACAAATGCTTTGCTAAACCTACATGGATCTATGGCCTACATGGATCAGGGGCAAACTCCAAACTGAAAATAATAAGAATGGATAAGAAACAAAACGCTTAGAAACATCCTAAACGCCCCTTGGTTTGTACCAAATGAGATATTAAGGATAGATTTAAACATCACATCTGTCAAAGAAGAATAACCTGGTGATATTTACTTATTGTCATAGGTGATAGATTGTAAATAAACAAGACAGAAAAAATTATCATTCTTGAAATAGTCTGCTCTGAGCGCATAGGTTACGTATAATATACTATTATCTGATGAGAGGAAAGGGTCCACGATCGATTCTATCTGATAATAATTACAATCATAACAATCGATAACACTTTATCAAGTTTCAAAGGCAAACACTTTATCAAAGGAAACTTCCGAAATCGATCATCGCGTCAGGAGAGTTAAAAAGGTTTACTATGTTCCTATAGTCAATTCTAGAGTACATAATAACACTGAAAATTGATTTAATGCTCTCGCCCGCACGCGAGACTATACATATTATATAAACAATAACAAATTCTACCCTCGTTGAAAAGGATCTTCGGAAATCTACATATTTTTAAGCTCATCGGCGTCGGCAAGATGTGAAATTCAAAGAAATGTGGAGGCAAGAGGGTAGACAGATTGATTTCTGATTCATCCTCGGAAGGGTCTTATAAGATTGCGTTGAGAAGCTACCGAGACGAAAATGCGGATGGAACGCCGCACAGCAGCAAGAAAGATGGTATATATACACACACACACACCCACACACACACACAAATATATGTGTATAGTAAAAGTGTCGAGAACGTCGAGACAGAGTGCCCGAGAGGGAAGGGTGTACACAAGGCGAAGACTGCGTTTTACGTGTACATGCGCAAAAGATCTTTTATGAAACAAGCAGCTTTATGAATTGCGGACCACCGATATACACGGACGTCGAGACCTAACCCACGGAGCATGCAGCGTATATAAGTAGTGGGAGTGTCTTAGGAATGCGGTCTTGCTGCACGAGAAACGGCGCAATATTTATTTTCCTCTTTTCCGCTCTCTTCTTTTTTGCCTCCATTCCTCCATTTTTCCTCGGCTCTATATATACGCGGGCACTCAGGTCGCGACGACAGGCGGCTTTTCGTACACCTGTAATGGAAAAATTGCAAGCTACTTCAACCCAAGTGTTTTATATATATATGTAGGTTCCGCTGCTAACTTTTTATATAAAATGTTTTCTTGTAATTTGTTTTGTTTTCCATTTCTCGTAGTGAAATGTCACTGTAAAGAATTCTCGAAATACAACCATCTTTGTCGCATTAGTGATTTGTGCCCATTAGTGATTTTAATCATGAAAAAAAGTCACGACGGAATAGCTTTACGTCAAATTATACAGTAGTACCTCTCAAATTTAGACTGGAGTGATTTCAAGCAATCGCAAATTTAGACTCTTCTCCTCGATCGCTTTCAATCCCCACTACAGCGCTCAGTTTCTAGTCGCACATGCGCATTGCACATCTTGCGTGGCCTTCCTGCGCCGTTTGCCTACGTTGGAGGGAGGGATGGAACAAGAAACACGGAATGGACCACCGTCTAAATACGAGATGTCATCACGTCATTGATTTAGTTTATAGGGGTTTCTACTGTACCTCATTCTCCCTGTACGTTATTGCATGTGTTTAGATGGACACGTTGCTTTGACCTTTTATCTCATCGCGGGTCATCTCCCAGTTGGTCCAGACACATTTTCGTGTCTGGCTGCGTGCCCATATTCTCGAAAAACCTTTGTACTCCGAGAGCGGAAAGTTTGACATTGCTGTAGAATGCGGAAATTTGAACTGGGTAACACAGTCAATTCTGTGTTAGCAAAGTTGCCACGTATGCTGATAAAACGCCCTAGGTCCCAATAAGTCGTTAATATTCCGTTCAGAGCTGATAATTTCTGACATTGGTACCGCGCCATGAGTTTTCCGCGTGTATAAGTTTCATGCATTAGGAGGCTCATCAAGGCTTATCACACACTTTGCAGTAGGAAAAAAGTACACTTATATGTCAGTATGATTCATAACAATTTATGGTATATTTTTATCGCTGTTAGTAAATAGTGCAAACAAGTAATTTTACATATATAAAAGTGCAAAAAGCGAAAAAAGCGAATTCTACATTCATTCAGTAAATCGGACGGTTTAACAGCAGAATTGTTAGGACATGAAAAATTATTATAATGGCAACGACGTTACAAATTTATAATTTATATCAGAATTTAAATGCATATAAGACTGCAAAATCGATAAATGAGTCTCGATGGCAAACTCCATTCGAAATATTCTCGATTCGTTTGTAAAATTTGCGAGGCATATCATAATTGATAAAATATGCAATCGACGCCATAAACAGTGTTGCCAAGTCAGCTAATTAAGTGAATTTACGTGGACCATATTATTGGCAGCAGTTAATTGCGATTATTTCTCAACAACTTGCGTGTAAACCATTTGAATTCAGACCGGATGACTTTTTGCAATGAAAGACCTGAACTTGAATTCTGAATGCCTTCGATAATTGGGATCGTTTAACGGAAAGTTAAATATTGGTGCATTCCGAATTCGAGTTTGGATACTTGAAATACCATTACCTTCGTATTATTTATGCCTGAACGCATCGAGAAATATAAAGAGGAAGACATTTTCCTAACCTAAAAAGTATCCCATAATTTTTTGAATTCAGGCTCCATTAAGTCAAGTGTATATACGTAGACATTTCACATGAACCAATTCATAATCGTGCTCTGAAATTGCATTTGCGCATGAAATGTGTATACACGCCGTAACGGCGCCAGGATATTAGAAAATTGCTTGGGATAATTCTTATTTTCACTCTGTGGGTTGGGTAATTACGTTGTCGACGCGATTGGTTCGTAGAGAGACCCTGAAAGTAACATTTTTAACATTTTCTGAATATGAATTTAATTAAAATATCCTTTTGCCGTTTCAAGTCGATCTTTATCAATTCTCTCTTCGTCGGATGTTTTGTTTTTTTATTGTTATTATTATTATTTTCTGCATTCGTCGTAACTACATCATACTTGATTTAGGTTTTTTTGTTTTTTTCGTTGATGGTTTCCTCTTTCTGCTTGTTTCCATCTGTAATTCTTCTCTTTCCTTTTCTCGGCGTTCTCTCTCTCCAGTTGCTCCTTTTTCCCCGTTTGCTCCTTGCCACAATTTGCATTCGCGAAAACTGGATTTCAAGACATTCCACGGCATGCTGGTTTTGTTTTCGTTTGGTGAAGGGAACTACGTTAACGCAAATCTTCTATACTGTTACGAATAGTTTTCGCGCGCCCAATCAGGCGCGTCCCTTCAAAATTTATCGTAATCGTTCATTATCTCGTCGTCGAACATCGATTGTAAAATCGATGGGACAATTACCGGTGCGCAGAAGTTTTAGGGAAATATAACGTGCTTTCAGCAACGTGGTGCCTATCAAATCTTTATGTGCATTATAAACGTATATGGATAGGACATACGCGAAATTAGGTGATACAATTTGAAGTCAAGTTGGAGGAACGATTATAAAAGCCGACAATAACCGAATGACCGGTCGACTACAGCCGCATCACTACCATGTGTGTGAAATATTTCTGAAAGGGATGCTTCGGAAGGATCCACCATTTTCTTCATTATAATCTTCCTTCCGCAGTATTTAGTGGTCACGCCTTCCATGCGGAAATCCCGCTATCCATATGTTTAGGATCAGTGATAGTATAGAGACAGGAGGTTTAATTGCAGTGGTGGGGGGGGAGAGAGCCAAAATGGCACTCGTGGATGGGACGAGCAATGCGAATGGGCGAGAATGGTAATAGACGCAAAGTGGCTCTTTCGGTTTCTGCGCATGTGAACGCGGAAACAGATTTCCATGCCTCTTTAATACATGCAGCATTCAGCTCGACGGATACTTAATGATGAAAAGTATTAGAAATTGTCGAGAATCTTTAATCAATGACGTTTTTCACTTAACTAAATGCTGGCATTCGTGAACAGAACCCTAATAGAGCTATGGTGACCATAAAATTCGATGTCAGATTTAAGAAATTCAAAATGGCGGATACACGATGGCGTCCATTGGTGACGCGTGAATCAGCAACGATAGCGATAGAAGTGTTCAAACAGGGGTTTTTCGAAGAGGCCATTTTGTAAAATGTATGGCTCAAATAATGGTTCAATATTGTATAATTCTATAGTGTATTGTATTAAAAAGAAAAAGGGGTAAAAAATAACGAAGCAAATTGTCTACCGCAGCAAAGTACACCATTTGTTTCTATAGTCTTTTTGCGGTGGGTATAGCCTCTGTTAATTACACCCATGTTGAATATTTAAAATAGCAGTAGTAAAAGCGTGTTTTGAATCGTTGTTTATTTTGTTTTGTGAAGAAAATATATATTATATTGAAATAAACGTCGATGTTTTCTTCATATTTTATTTACAATTCAAGCATTGAAAACGTGTATATATATAGAAACGTGTGTACATATTGGGTTTTAAACCGCTGGTCTCTGTTTATTTACTTGGTTGTCGATGTTTAGCATTCCAAAGTTTGTTTTAAATTTTATGTAACTTTAATATATGGAAATACAAAATAAATCATAACCTGCGCACGTTCAAACGAATTAACCGCGTGCGTCAAAGAGAGGGATAATAATAACAACGTATTTTTCCGAAATGCTTCGCCAGACTTGAAAGTTTGATAATGTAAATCGCTGATGCGATAAGTACATAATACACGAAGAAGCACTCTTCTGTAAACATTAATTCGGTAAAAAATATCGCCGTATTTTCGTATATCTCTTTATATCTCTGTATACTCATCGTTTTATTCTTCGACTGTTTACAGACTTTCTATTCTGTAGCAGTGCAATTATAAAATACGCGGGTAATAACATTTTACTTAGTGTTATAATCAGATTGACTTTCATCAACTACTGGGTCAGTAGAAAAAGGGAAAGTGACACGAAGCTGACTGCGTAAATTATTAACAATACAGATTTCAAAAATACTGACTGTTTACGATTTTAGACATTTTCAAAATCCAGAATGTCAATTTTTACGGCAACAGATGGCGGTGTTACGCGGCATCCTCGAAGGGTTTTTGAAAGTTAAAAATTATTTTGATTTTTATTCGCTTCTTACAATTCCAACGTCGCGCGGATCATCGTGTCCAAAAGATCTAAAATTGTAAATCGCGTCCTGTAATAACAAATAATTGACGGCGGTTCCTTCCCTTATTTTAACGTTTCCACACCGCATTGTAAGTATATAAGAGTAAAAAAATGAACCGTGACGTTACAGTGCAGGTGAAGAGTGGTGATGGGGAAAAAGTTAAAATAATATATAAAGGAATACGACGTATAGTCTATAATTTATTTTGACTCATACATGATGCATGCCTCTGAGGAGGACCAACAAAAGGTCGAAACGTTGGGTATAGGATGAAAGTTTGACATCTCTGTCAAACTTAATTTAATATATACCATCTATTATAAATGTAATGGCCATAAATAAAGGTTTAACATAAATTTATATAACGGTTCATGAAAAAAGAAAATTATTATTTTAATACGACGTATTAAGACTTAAAATAAAGGAGTCAATCGAAATTAACGTGGGTTAAAATAAGGGATGGACTATATACTGTATGTACAATTGATTATAATCACCCACTCAATTGAAATCCCTTTATTAAAAACTTTTAAATATTTTGTAATGGCGGAAAAAAAAGATTCTAGGTTAGGTTAGGTTAGGTGATATTTTTTTTTATCAAAAATTTTTGAATCTTTTATAAAACAATGTCGAGGAAAAAAAAGGTTCAGAAGGTATTAGCGAGATATCTCCTCTGCGATTCATTCAATAAAGGATCAATCTCATCCCTTCTACGCGTCTTGATCCCCCAAGTGTCAAGGGTGTGTGCACGAGGTGGATAAACGTGCGCGTACTCACTCTACCGTATATACTTGGTATATGTATATACATATATATATAGGAGCTAGGATTTTCAAGTACACGCTCGGAGGCGTCGTCGCTGCGAATATCATTCGCCCGGGAGTTTTTGCATTTTATCCGACGCGGAAGAAGTGCCTTTCATATGCATACATGTACATACATACACGAAATGAAATCACCTCTTTTATATATATATATATGCGCATATATACAATCGCTAACGTCGCACGAATAATACGACGAGTAGATGGCTCATACATCAAAAACTACTTATACGATTTCTAAGTCGAATAAGAGGCCTTCTTCGCGCACTCTGTCACGCGGATGAAGTCACTTGGAATTGTTCTGATGGGGTGGCTGTGTGCGCGCGTATGTGTGTCTGTATGCGTGTGTCACACTCTGGCTCTTATATACGAACACTATATACGTATATATAGGAAACTTGGACGCTACTGCATCAACACACACACACACATACGCGTTCGTGGTTTCGCAATAAATATATGCCAGGATAAAATAGCTTTGGGAGAGGGACGACCTTGCCCCGCAACTTGCTGCGCCGCGCTTGTTGCCAAGCTACATTGTACGGATACGGGAGCGCCGCACAGACACACACGCGGACGTTCACACACGCACACATAGACGCACCCATTTATTAGAAATCGGACGTTCCTAATGCACACGAGCGCGCAGTCTTATTTTTAAAAGTTCGCGCGATGCTTTTGCGGTGTAACGCACGCGACGATTCGATAAGATATGCCGAGTCCGCATTTTTACGGAAGTGCGTGTCTCGCGGGAAATTTCAACAGTTTCAACAGGTAAAGTTCAAAGAATGTAGAGGTTCCACGGAATGCAAAGGAAATGTATACGAAAGTTTTTGATCAATCTGGACTGCATTCAGTTGAAATTCAAAGTTGTTGTTTTTTTTTTGTTTTTTCTAAGATTGAATTTAGAAAAGCCATTGATTCATTTGCGCGCGCGCGCTTATAATGGTAGCATAATTGTTTACGTTACGTATAAGCAATTAGTACGGAACGACGGAAGGAAGAACCGTTACCGCGCTAAGTTTTAGCGCATCTCGCGATGCATTCGTTTCTATATCTAAAAACAATAAGCTCCTATACGAGAGAGAGAGAGAGAGAGAGCGACACCTTGGGCGTCGGTATTTATTATACATATATACATTCGTTCGTCTATTTTGTTTCCCGCACGCGCATGCGCACAGATAACGTTCCGGCATTTATTATCTATTAAAATACGCGTCCATTCGCGACCGCGCTATTTACGAGTGTTTATTTATGTACTTTATCTCGCATTTTTTTCTGTCTCTCTCTCCGCAGTTTCCTCGATTCGAGCCAGGTCAGACTGGATGCGGTTATTACGTCAGGTTAGGTTAGGTTAGGTGTTGACATCGACGATGATTTGTCGAACGATCTTCTCTTCCGCTCGACAATAATTCGTTCGTTTAGCAGCGAGGAAAATCGAGTGTTTTCTTTTTTTTTTCGGAACTTTATTGTATATCTTGTTAGGGTTGGACTGAGCATTAACAAATCAATAACTCGGGAAAAGGTTTAACGTGCATATTCCGGCCGTCGTCGCATCGTTTGTCGATGCTTTATACTTTTTGTACGACTTCCGCAAACAGTTTGTAGGATTTCCCTTTTCTGGATTAAAAAGTTAAGATGGTTCTCGTCCGCGTCGTCTAGACTAATATAGCCGGGGAGGTGACCGCAATAAAAGAAACGGCTGTCAGGATGTGGATGCTAATTTAGTTTTTAAGATATTATTGAGAAAAGGTATCGTCATTAATACGGGTACATTTTTCTTTACGCGGAAAACACCTGAAATTTGTTAAGGAGCGGGGCTCCCGCGACGCTGATTACGAGTTTGGCCTCAGATTTTGGAAATTCAAAATGGCGGATTCAATGTAGGATCGAGCGAAATGTTATAGAAGTTACTCGGTCGAGATGAAACTGGATGCTCATACGGTCGTCGATTACGAATACGATAATAGATTTTCAAAATTCAACGTGGCGGATTTAATATGGCGGACACGATCTATTAAAATTACACTGTTTGTGCCAGTAAAAAGTTGCATGTAGTTCTCGTAGAATTCTAAATTTTTTTTTTTTTTTTTTTTCTCCATGAAAATAAATAAAAGTATTATCGGTTCGAATAAGGAGATAAAAGTTTGTAACGAATTTCAACGTTATTTGTCGGGAAAATGTAAAAAAATGCATTACCGATTCAATAAATCATTGAAATTGGTCAGTCGCTCTTGTATACAACTATAAAACTAGCGGCGAAGAAGTCGCACCATTATTTATATAAATGTAAAAATAAGAAGGACATATAAGTTTCGTCATCTTGCGAAATATCGCAAGAGCCAGGGTTTCTCTATTAACAATACAAAACGTCGTACGAAATGCTGGAAACTTGGCACTATATTCTCGAGTACAGCTCTAAGCGGTCCGGAAAACCACCTGACCTGCTGAAAAAAAAAGATAGATAGAGTTTACTAGATAAAAAAAAAAAGATTGTTATTTGGATCAAATAATATTTTTTTTTTAGCACAATTGTCGTTCTCATCATCAGGCTGTAAACAATGACAAGGTCATATGACCATAAACGTCACTGGTCAATCGTCAACATTGTCGTGATGACCTTGTCATCATCGTTGCCAAACTTTTCATCATCGTTATCAATATTGTCATCATCATCATCAAAATTGTCATCACCATCATCGAAATTGTCATCGCCATCGTCAAAATTGTCATCATTGTTGTCAAAACATTAGTCATCATCAACACGACCTTTATGTTGTGGCAATCATCCTATCAACGCCATAACTATTATTTATGTCAATGTCTCTTAGCCTCGTTATCATTGTTATTGACGACACTGACTTACTGTAGGCCTGATAACGTTAGAAAAAGAAGAATAGGAAAAAGTGGAAAATGTCTATGCCTGTTATGTACCTTGTAGCTTCAGGAAGGTACATAAAACAATAGAAACTGCATCCATGCATTAACTTCGCTTAAGGTAGTTCTCGCCAGACTCCAGCGTCAACTGAGCTTCCCAAAAATTTTTTTCGTCAATTTTGTCCAATGAATGTAAATCATATTTATTAAATTGATTTACGAATTTTAGAT
>JAPYZR010004938.1:0-11951 GCA_030522945.1 Trichopria nigra
TACCGTATTATATATGTATATCTCGTAAACGTATATGCCATATACTTAAACCACTTTTATACCTACTTTTCGTATAATATACGTATATTAAACAATCTTCTTCTTATTGGGTTTTTATTAATCGACGATCAACTACATTTTTCAATTTTGCAATTTTTTCGTCACCTACATTTTTTGGTCATTCGTTCCGTAACTCGTATGTTGACGATATTCTTGTTTTTTTTTCGATGATTTAATAATATTCTTTGATTATCGATTTTTTCTGTCTTTCTAAATTATCGAATCAAAAAATTTGACATATTTTAAAAATATATACGAGGTGTCTCAGAAATAAAAATTGTATTTTTACCTAGAATCTGCTCTTTAAATTTCTTGGAGTGAGATTTCACTCTTCAAAGAGTGAAAATGGAGCCACTTTTTTAAAAGAGTGAATTTTCACTCTTTAACAGTGAAATTCCACTATTTCTGGAGTTTAAATTGTTCAACTCACTTCAAAATAGAATAAAAAATCACTCCACAAAGTGTGAAACATCAGTCTTAAAGAGTGAAACGTCACTCTTTTGAACAGTGGCTCAATTTTCACTCTGTGTAATCTCACTCCAAGAAATTTAAAGATTGTTGATACTAATCCTGAACATCACGCATATTTCATTCGTAACCATCGGACATTGAGAAAACTCGATTCAAAATAATATTCATCACTTGATTGATGCATCGATGAATCGCAAAATATCGATTTTAGTCAATATTTACACGATTTGTTTTCTTCTTTTTCTTTTTCTTTTTTTAATAGATGCGCAAATTCGATCAGTCGATCAGTTTTCGTTTATCTATACGAGTAAATCGAAAGGATCTCAGTATTTTGAAACGATTATCTCGATTACTCAATTGTTACGATTATTCCAGAAGCGGAAAAGGTGCCGCCGTATGGGTATTGCGATTGCGAAAAGATAAACGTGTTTGTTTTGTCGCGACGGCCGATAGGTACAACTTTAAAGACATCGGCGGAATTTCAAGGCGGAATTGCAATTGTAGAAATGCAAATGAAACGTACAATTCTCACATTTTCCTCATTTTGTCTATTTCTTTTTTTTTCTTCAGTTTTACCAAAAGTCGAAATTGCAAAAAATGCAAAAATTTAAATCGAAAAACTTACTTTTTATTTTTGTGGATAAAAATAATATTTTTGATTTTTCATTTCATTTTTTGTTTTTGTCATTTTCCTCTTTCCATTTTTGTCAAAAACTTTTTTGACAATGAATTGAATTGACGTAAACTGACGACAATTTACGAAGACTGCTGATGAAAAGTAACGAAAGTTCCCGATACAATTTACGATAATTTACGAAAACAGACAAAAATTTACGAAAACTGACGAAAAATTATGACAATTCAAGAAAACTTACGACGACTAACGAAAATTCACGACGATTGACGAAAATTATCGAAAACTAAAGATAACTGAAGAAGATTTTCGAAATATTATAAAAATTTACGAAAACTGATGAAAATCCATGAAAATTCACGAAAACTTACGAAGACTAACGAAAATTCACGACGATTGACGAAAATTATCGAAAACTAAAGATAATTGAAGATCATGTTCGAAAAATTATAAAAATTCACGAAAACAGACAAAAATTTATGAAAACTGATGAAAATCCACGAAAATTTACGAAAACCAACAATTCAAATGGACAAAAAGACAGAAATTACAAAATTATTCGAGATTAAATAGATTAATCCAACAAAATCGCCACGAATTCGATAACCGATCCATCGACCGCACTACCAAATCGAATCAATCAACGACTTTCGTCCAGTCGAATCAATCAATCGAACGAAACAATCCTATATTGAAACGCATCAACAATATCGATAGGCTATTGGAAACAATCTCGAACATCACCGATTAATCGTACCGAAAGATCGCCGAATCGAGACTCGATTATCGGATCGATTAATCGAGCCGACGGTGAATGCGAATCCGGCGCATAATCGAGACACATTATCATCGTCGGCACCGAAACAATCGATTTTCAATGCTTTTGACACAATCGATAAAGAGTCTGTTGTCCTCGATAATTCGCGAACGCTCTGCATGCGCGTTGCGTTCGTAAAACAAACGCAAAAATTGCGTCTGAAAATTAGCCGCGAGGTCACGCGTTCCCCTTTGTCGATTAACGTCGCACACCTATTCTGTTCTCGCGCAAAGTGTCTTAATAAAGTGCATGACGAAATGAAGGCTCTGGCCGCTAAAATCGAGCCCGCCTACATGGCCGTGTTGTTGTATAATTTCCCTTGGTAATTCCGGGTGTCCGACGCCGCCTACAAGGAATATAAGCTGGTTATTGACTGCGCTTATATATACATATACCTTGCTTATATACGCCTCTCATATACAATATATATTTATATGTTCATATATACATATGCATATGCATACATACATACATATATGCATACATTTATAAATGTATAGAAATGTATAACATATAATTGAAATTAAAGTGTTAAAAAAAATGATTAAAACATCAAACTTGAATTAACAAGTATTCAGAAGTATTCGTTGGAGAAGAAATGAATCCATTTTTAATCATTTTTAATCCTTTTTAATCCAAGTTTTCACGTCTCAATCTTTTTTTTCTTTACTGGGTTATATATATATATATATATATGTATAATTTTTTAACGTAATTCAACGAAGAGTTGTAAGTGACGACACTTGATCAATATTGAGCGTGACAAAAATTGACAAAATATTTGAAAGTTGACAGAATTTTAAAAATTGAAAAAATGGACAATAATCAACAAAAGTTGACTAAAACGGAATAGAAATGAAGAGAAAAATGACGACAAATTTAAGGGAAACTTACAAAATCTGAAGAAAGTTGACGAAAGTTTATGAAAATTGAGAAAATTTAAAGAAAATTGATGAAATTTAACGAAAATTGTCAAAATTTGACGAAAAATGATTAATACGTTGACTAAAGTTGACTAAACAAATTACAACGTTTATAAAAGCAATTAGAATTGATACCAGCTAAAAAAAAATTTGAATACGGAGACGAAAATTCTAAAAATGAACAAAAATTGGCGAAAATATGAACATTTGCGAAAATCATTGTAAGGCCTAAAAACAACCAAAAACAAAAATAAGAATAAGAAACTCTCGTATTCCTGACTCATTTTATATGATTATTGTTGTTTTATCAACTTTTGTTACTATTATTATACTTTCTCTTACGATTCATCAAAACATTTCAAAAACGCCAAAAATTGTAAAAAATCATCAAAAATCATAAAAAACCTGAAAAGATCATCAAAAACCATCGAAAATTATAAAAACTTATCAAAAGTTATCAAAAATCACCAAAAATCATCAAAAATCATCAAAAATCATCAAAAACCTGAAAAGATCATCAAAAACAATAAAAAATTATAAAAAATGATCAAAAGTTATCAAAAATCATCCAAAATCATCAAAAATCATCAACAATCATCAAGAAATCATCAAGAAATCACAAAAATTCATAAAAAAACTGAAAGGAGCATCAAAAACTATCGAAAATTATACAAAATTATAAAAAAATATCAAGAATTATCAAAAATCATCAAAAATCATCAAAAAACATTAAAAATCATCAAAAATCATCAAAAATCATCAAGAAATCACAAAAATTCATAAAAAAACCTGAAAGGAGCATCACAAACTATCGAAAATTATAAAAAATTATAAAAAATTATCAAGAATTATCAAGAATTATCAAAAATCATGAAAAATCATGAAAAATCATAAACAATTACCAAAAAATCACGAAAAATCATCGATTAAAAAAATAATACAAATTAGTTAATCTGAAACAAAAACACATTGAAAAACCAGTTATACTTTACAATAGTTAAAAAATAAAAAACTCAAGAAATAAAAAATTTAAAATTGCCAAAAAATCATCAAGAAAACGATAACGGTTTTAAAATGTA
Source organism: Trichopria nigra (assembly GCA_030522945.1). Lineage (NCBI taxonomy): Eukaryota > Metazoa > Arthropoda > Insecta > Hymenoptera > Diapriidae > Trichopria > Trichopria nigra. The sequence continues at coordinate 3,985 of JAPYZR010004938.1, forward strand.
AAAATAAATAATATAGGACATTTTTTCATGGCTTCAAAGATATTAAACGAACTGACAAATTGATAAGAATCAAAAGGTAAAAAACAATAGAATAAAAGTCCATACAATATATATATAATAATAGAAGAAACGATAAAAATCGAGTTGGTCTTATAAAAGTACAAGTATTCGTTTTTTACAATTTTTTTTCAAATCGCGTTTAAAAATCTACTAAAAACGACAAAACTAAAACAGATATAAATGAAACCGACGAAACTTCATGAAAATTGACATAAATTCGAAAACTATACGATTAGTTTCATACGCATAATAAAATGACAAAACAAACAAACATGCGTAGCAAAACAGCAGGGTATGTTCGCTTTTTTCGAAAACAGACCGGCAAATTGCTGAAATCGGCATATTTTCGGCAATGTTCCGGTGTGTTGTCGGAACAAAGCGGACATACCTGCTGTTTTGCTATCTAGGACCGATCAACAGTAATGAAAGAAATAGTATTTAATGTACAATCAAAAATAGGTACAACAACTGTACAATAATGGTCAGTCTCAGTAGTATTGATGAAATAAACGAAAATCAAAGCATGCAACGATAATTACATGATAATGTATTTATATTGAAAAATATAACTATTTATATTAATTACAAATTAATAGTTAAGATAAAATAAAAAACACAATTGTTTAATATAAGTTTACTGCCCGAAAATTTTGTTTAAAAATGATTTTATGTTTGTTTTTATTTTTAGGATGTATATTAAAAACAAAAAATAGATATATATACCTACGAAACTGTGCACCATCCCAAACAAAAAAGAAAACAAAAAAAAACATTTGTGTTGTATATATATATATATACACTTCATATATAACCCCAAAACCAGATGAAACACGACTGAGCCAATGTGATGATTCACATTTTTTTTCTTTCTTTTTTCTTTTTGAACGCTGCGTTTCCTTCATCGAACTTTTACGAAAATTTTTTCTAATAATCTGAAATTCGTTAGTATTATAAAAATACGGTATAAACAGGTGTGCCGCTCATGGGAAAGGTAAACAAAAATTATTAAAATATTCCAGCTAGATTATTGATATTTAACTAAAAAAATGTAACTTTCTTTCTCTTTACCCTTTCGGTTATCAGAAATGATGAAAAAAGTACCAGATTCTACGTAATAGTACTCTCTATAAAATGGCGACAGAAAAAAGTATATATTGGTTCTTACCCAGAAAACACAAGTAAAATTACGTCACAAAATATATCATGGTTACTTCTTACATAAATGTTACATAATTGTTATAATATTGCACTTTTATTTATATTGATAACAATAGACGGTTTCTCTATTGGAAAATGATTTTTCTACGCTTGTATAATATTTTAGTAAATTTTTGGTACAATATATTGGCGAAAAGTTGAAATATTCTAAATTTAAATCAAAACAAACAATGTAAACAAACGTTCTCTGTATTTTGTTGTTTTTTTTCTTGTATATTGTATATATATACATGTGTGTGCACGCGATATGTATAATACGAATAGTAAATATTGTCCAAAATCGACAAAAAATGAGAAACTTGAAGAAAAATTTATGAAATACGGCAAAAAATAAAAAAAAAAAATTAAAATAAATGTAAATCAACAATTCTAACGTTAAAAACAGCCGAAAATTGGTCGATTTTATAACCTGTAAACTAAAAACTTGAAAAAGTCACAACAATATAAAAAAATTCTTTTTAATTGGAACCTCCAGAATTCCGCAAAAAAAAAATTTTAAAAAAATTCAAATCTTTAAAATCAGTTTTAAGATTAAATAGCAAGAAAAAATATTGGTCAATTTTGTACGAACAAAACTGAAAAGACGAGGAAATTGCAAAAATATATTCACAAAAGTTATGTCAAAATAAACAAACATTTGTACAAAAATTGAGTAACCTTCAAAAAAAAAAATGAAGGGCTCTCCAAAAAAATTTATAAAAAAAGGTGAAATCAACAATTTTAATAATAACAAAAAAAATGAAGAAAATTGGTAAACATTGTATAACACGGACAGAAATTTCGAAAAAAAAAAATACAAAAATTACGTCAAAATAGATAAAAATTTACGTAAACCGACGAAAACCGTCGACTCAATTTTTTCAAAATTTTGAAAAAAAAAACGTTTTTCACAAAATGCCAGCAAAAGCGGTCAAGACCGTCCTGGCTGGTCCATCGACTCGCGTCGAATCAAGTTGGTTCATTCATCGGGGTTTCTCCATTGATGGGTTTCCCTCAGGCATTGCCTTACACTCTCGGCCCGAGTTGACGTAATTGCTCCTACGGTCATCCGAAACCGGAGGCCACTCGAGTGTATTTTTTTACCCGACCGATCTGCGCGGTATTTACCCCTCTCCCCGAGTGAGCTCGCGGCCAATCAGCTGTTTCGAAATCGGGCCGTGCAAATGTACGTTTGTCGATTCTCGTTTTCATGTTAATTGAGATCTCGCGTGAAACTTTCGTTTTCCACTATGCGGTCCACGTGCTAATTGACGGGAACGCGGCGCCATCCTGTAACGGAACGGGCACCGAGGTCCTTTTTCATGCGCGTCAATTGTAATTTTTTTTTTTTACATCATATACCTACCGATGACGAATACTGTGTAAAGACACTGCCTTTTTGCCAAGTACAATTCTGTATTTTTCTTTTTTATACGGATGTGTTTCGTACAATTAATTACTGTTTCGTTTAATTAATGTCATTCTTTTTTGGTCTACAATGTTGGCGAGTTCAGAGAAATCTCGTTCTTTCGATCGGTGTAGGTTTCACCTATTCGATAAAAAATAAAATCTGATAAGAAATGACAAAAACAACATGATGATGAGTAACAAGTATAGAGAAATAACGAAATGAAAAAAAGTGAAAAACCGGTAATTGACGAGATGAAAGTTCAAAGTAAAAAATTATGGATTGAAAGGTCAAAACTTGTATTATAAAGGATTCAATTTTTTAATTACGAATCGAATCCTTGTCAAACCAACCAAAAGGAACAAAAAATGACAATGACAACGAAAAACAACCAACAATTTTTACGGCACAAAAAATACTAATAAACCAACAAAAACGTCTGAAAGTTGATACGCTGAAAAAAAATTGTTATTTTCAAGTAAATATTTATTAAGAAAAGATTTGCTTGAATTAAGTAAGATTCACTAAAAAGAAGGAAACATTTTTTTAATTCAAGTGAAATTTTACTTGAAAATAACAATTATTTTTTCAGTGTATAAATAATCTGTAAAAAACCAGTAAGAAAAAATATCCAAAACGATAGATACCACCAACAGAGCAAAACGAAAAAACAAAACACAAACAGAGAAAGACAAAACAAATCACAAACAAAACAAAAAACAAAACAAAACAAAAACTATAAAAACCAATATAAAACTGACTTAAAAAAAGCTGACTACGGAAAAATCGTCTATAGTTTATAAAAACCAATTGTTTATTTGTAAAGAAAATAAAAAAAAATTAAATGAAATAACGTCAAAACCAAATGAAATGGAAAAGAACTAAAAATAAAAAAGGTAAAAAGAAAATAAATAAATGACGATAAATGATTAGATATCAATAATTTATTAGACGAACAAGTACACAAAATGAACTAAAAAAAAGCGTAAATGAATGTTAAAAATGCAAACAAAAAATTGCTAGTCAACAGAGGATTTAAAAACTTAATGAAGATGAACGAAAAACCTAAAAACGTAAAAATACCGAAAATGAAAGAATGTACGAATGAATGAACGAATGAATGGCAATAAATAATTAAATCTGTATTTATTTATTTCTACAACAACAAAAATGCAAACGTTAAAAACAATCAAAAGTTATTAAAAGTAACAAAAATTGTTTACAAAAACTACAATACAAAAAATAAAATAATAAATGCCATACTGACAATAAGATAATAATAAATATGTCATACATGAAAAATTACACAAACAACAACAAAAATTATACAACAAAATTCGTAGTTTTAAAATTTATAAAAATTTAGTAAAGCACTGACAACAAATGATAAAAATTAAAATTATCGAAAATAAAATCATAACATAAAACCATAAAAAAAATTGGTAAAAAGTTACAAAAAGTTACAAAATCAGCCAAAGTTAAAAAAAAATAAATCGTAATAGAAAATGACAAAATTTACTAAATCAAAGCTTTCTATTGTTAAAAATTGATGATTATTGAAAACTAAATGATCATTTTCCAATATTTCCACTCATTTGTCATCGTTCATTTTTCCAAAATTCTTTTCCATCCATAAATTTCCATCATCGCTTTTCTTACGTTCAAATATCGATTCAAATTTCTTGAACAAATTTCAAAACTTGTGAAATTTCAACAATTAAAAAAACAAATAAAAATAAAAAATTATGCAATATTTCCCTTTAATCATTTTCCCGTGTTTATTTTTCCAAAATTCTTTTCCTTAGTATAAATTTCTATCACCATCATATTTCTTGCGTGAAGGTGTGTTTCGTTATTTCGGTCATTTTTCATCGATGCGTAAAATAAGAAACACCCATGAATGAGTCCTTCGATGAATAGAGCTACTGCTGACCGCAATAGGGGAATGCGCCATGAATGAAAAAAAAAAAATTCCTCTTCAACATTTCTCTGTTGGAAAGTCGAACGAAATTTTCAAACCTACGTTCGACAAAAATTCGACTGCGAAATACAAAAACAAAATAAAGTAAAAAAAATTAGCAAAATCAAAATAATTATTTCCAAAAATCGATAAATCAGTCGGTCAAAAAGAAAAAAAGATTTAATGATATTTTGTTCCTTTTTTTTGTAAATATCGTTCTTTACGTAACGTAATTACCCAATCGAGGTGTCGTACGAAAATACGAAAACTCGTACAATTTCTAAAATTTCCCAATGCCCATGAGTATACCGTGAAGGGAAACAACGGAAAAGCACAGCGATGATAAAGCGCGTGAATGAGGAATTTCTCAAATAGGTCCAATGGAACCAGAACTAGACTGACTTCGCGCATGATGATCCTCTCCTCCAGGCAATAACGTACACTATACGACGAAATCTCAAGAATTCAGTTTCCCAATGTACGGGCCCGGAGAAAATAAATAAAATACAAACACAATAATAAAACAGTCGGGGGAGAGAAAAAAAAAAGAAAAGAGAGAAGGAACGTATCGTAACGGATCGGAAGAATCGAACTACTGACTTGGCACAATGGATCCTTTCGCAGCGTCACAATGCCCACAACGAGATTCAACGAAACCACCAGAAATTTCGGGGCCTCGCAGCCGACAATGCCCTCGCAGTTAAAGGTAAATATAAGGGTATTGACGGTCGATTAGGTGGCATCGATCGTCTGATCCAGGAGCACATGCATGGAATACGGAGATGGTGAGTCACCCATCGGACTTCCTGTTCCCGAAGGATTGCAGGAATGCCGAAAGTGAAATCTAGTGACTTCCTGCACGCGGGATGTGACCAAACGAATATAACCCGGGATCTTCTCACGAGAGACCAATTGCAGGCAACTCACGGCGTGACGGGACTAGGTCCGCCGGTTATACCTGGCCGACATGACGTGCCATATATATTCCCCGCGTGGCCGACAAACGAGGCGGGGACCCCAATGGTCTGCCGACGATTTTCCAGATTCAGATAGGGCACGTTTTTTTCACACTTCTGGGGCCTTCCTCGCACCGCCGTGGACAATGGCCGTTACCCTCCTGACAGGTCAATCGTTCGGCTCGGCTTTATCGGTGACGAAAATCAGCAGCTTCGTTTATTGATCATACACCAAGCTTTGCTTTTCCGACGCCTTTCACAACAACCAAGTGTCAAAACGAGATGCTATCGCTACGACTTTGTCGACCCCTCCATGGGAGTAGATCTTATCTTTCGACTCGTGCCTAGTAAAATACCGGAGGTGGGCCCGGCGGTAATTGGATACATCGATAAATATTTGCCTTTGCTCGAAACACTTAGCCTCGTTAAAATCTCATTAACGACTTATCGACACACACATGTGGCTTTTGCTATAACCTATCGATTTCAAACTGGTTTACGGGCCCTCTCGGCTTGTTCCAACGAGTTTCGATCCATTTTGGGTATACAAAGTGCACTTGTCATCACCCCAATCCAATTGCTCGAGATTTAACTTTAAATCACTTTAAACAATAACTGATGTGATATTTCTTGGCGGCATATAGAATTGTAAACCGAGGGAGTAAATAAATAAGTGTCGTTCTGATATGAACGTACATCACGATCACTATGTATTTACATATTTAAATCATTTTACTTGACTTTACGGATTTTTGGCCAAAGTAAATTCAAACATTATTCAACGTCCGAATTTTACCGTTGTAAATTTAACGACTTATTGATGATGACGTATATACTTGATTGATAATGGACGACATCCGCATAAACTTATACTTGAGAGAAGGATTAAGGAATGATTTAAATTTTCTTTACTCAAGATGATTGTATAAATTTCAAATTACGGATTAGCTTTCTAAATTCATCATTTTTTTATTATTTTACGGATGCCCGTGGGAAAGGCCGTAAATAAGGTTGAAACATTGGCCCGTAAATATCCGTTTTAAACGAAGATTCTTCTGCTAACTGCACCGGAACCGTGATGGCCATTAGTTTTCCCTAAACGTTTTATTAACAGTAAACATATCACTTCTCTCAGTGCACGTTGCCACTCTTCCCCGAAAATATAATCCTACTCTGGTATAAGATTGCAAGTGCAATCGTGAAAAAAGTGACGAATTTATCCTCGTGGGAAAATTTTACATCGAGAAATGATTTATGCGCTGCTTAAAAATCACTTAAAACAAAAGACATCATTTAGGGTCGTGAATTTAGGTCTCCTCGAACGTTGCGCAAAACCAAAGTCATCGAAACGATCGTGACGAAACGAGGTGGAAAATTTGTTGCATTTTTGTTGCTAATTTGTCGCAAATTGTTTGAATTTGATGGACAATTAACGACAAATTAGCAACAAAAAAAACAACAGATTTTCCATCTGGTTTAGTTTGGTTTTGATGATTTTGATTGTGCTACTTTTTAGACCTATTGAATTTGGTCACTCGATAACAAAAAAATGTTACAATATGTTTTTCCATCAAATGTCCACGTTTCAGATTATACTGGACCAAAAAATGCAATACAAAAATTTCATCAAAAATCAGTATAGAAAATGTGCTTTTGTCCCAACTAAAAGCTGATTAGTTTTTGAGATACATTCATACTAAAATGGAGGGGGAATGAACAAAAAAAAAACATTTTCTTGATAAACTTTAAACTTCCATATCTTTCTGAATTTAGCGACAAAAAAAAATTGAATAAAGTCTCAAAATCTGCGGAAGATTACGCTTAACCCATTAAGTCCCAAAAAGGCAAAATTTGTATCTTACGTTTGAGCTCAGGAAACTTTGTGAAAAAGTAAGAAAATCTTTTGGAAAATACCCAACTACGCTCTTCACGATAGAATGGTTTAAAAATTTCAAAAATTTGATTTTCAATTGTTAATTAACAATTTAAAAAAAAATACGATTTTTTTTTTTGAAAAATATTTAATCAATCAAAAATTTGAGTGCGGGAAGGAATTTTTTTTTTATTGTCGCAAATATGCACAAAATTGCACAAAATATCTAAACTTTCTAACAAGCTTTGGTTTTTTATCATACGATTTTTTTTAACAAAATGGCGGCCAAAAAACGAAAGCTAAAAAATCAAACTTTAATTTTACTACTGTTTTTGACGTTTTTTTGATGATGAATGACACTTCAACTTCAGTAATATAATATGGTAGCAAATTTATATAATAACATATTATCACGATTATATTATGAATTGTAATCACGTGACAACAACAGTAAAGAGGCGAGACGGTCGTGTCGCGTGCGCACTAAGGCGTCAGCCGTAAGAGAAACCGTAA
>JAPYZR010004939.1:0-11482 GCA_030522945.1 Trichopria nigra
AAGAGATTCAGAAATTTATCATAAGAATGTAAATTAAATGTTTAGTTCATTATAATAATGTTTAACTGTTAGAACTTATATTCATTAAATATATTTTATCGTAATGAGTGATCTCCATTGGGTGAATTACTCGCATGATTTAGTTATAGAAGTATAGGTTATAAAATTTACTAAATGTCGTGTTCGACACAGCTTGTAAATAAATTGGAGAAATAAAAAAAAAAAAAAAAAAAAAATTCGTAATCAACTTTGCCCTCACAAAATATTCTATGAACGTTCTTTATACTCGATTTCTATAATGGGTTGTTTTGAAGCATTATATAGATGCCGCCATCTTGGATTTTTCCAAAAGATCACAAACCCTAAAAAACTTCACAAGTATAGCTTCAAAAGCAGACCTCGTGAAACTCTCTGCATTACGTCAAATTTTGGACAGCCTTGGGGTCAAATTTTACAAAGAATGCCCCATATTTATATTCACATAAATATGTATGTGTGTACATAGTTGTATGTGTGGCTTGCCAACACGATCGTTACGTAAGTCAAGTTCGATTGGTCATTTGGATGCTTGGAACGGTGCTGATGGAAATTGGCTCGGTTAATTAGTCGACACACTCGACAGGTAAGCTCAATTCGATGTATCAGATTCAAACGGGACGTCCCGGCTGGACGTCTCCTAGGGCGGCAACATCCGCAATCGGTCTCAATCTCCGTCACATCGGGACAGTATATAACGAACGGCTCGTCATTTCCCGCAGGGCAACACAAGGCAAAGATAATATGGCGGTTAGATTAAGGGCCTCGATATTACGCCCGGATTGACAGCAGTCTTAGATGCATACATCAACGCCGCTGATTTAATGCCATGCAATTAATCTAGCGAAATTCACTACCGCCCCCCCCCCCCTCTCACTCCGGCAACGATCGATGACTTCTTAATCAACCGCTTAACAGGAAATTATATATCTGACTTTGATCGTTCAATTTGAATTTGCGCATATATAAAATGTCTATAATTATTACGTACAGTAAAGGTTAATTGAATCGTATTGTTTGAGAGAACGTAAAAATTGATCAAAATTACGTTTCAGTAAATCGTGAATTTTCTTCTTTTTTTTCTTATTATATAGTTGATGGTGTAAGGGATTGTCAATTTCCTATATATACAGTTTTTATTGGAATCCGATTAGAAAAGGCAGCGTTTATCGCAGTTGACCCAGTTTATTAGAAACCAGCATGTACTCAGCGCAATTTTAGCGCAATTAGAGACTTCCATTCTTCTCGCTTGCGTCCAATTGGGCGACGAAAATGGAATCATAATTGGGAAACGCTTTGGAGGTAAATTGAATTTTGCCGCTATTCGGACCTCTCAGAAATCACGAATAAATCGTGACTGACTGATTTTTTGCTCCCGCGTGCGAAGAACAAAATTCACACGAATGAAAGAGCAATGTATCGCTTTCTGCATTTGTTAAGATGGAAACATTATCAATTAAGAAAAATTTGTTTAAACTAAACAAATTATGTAATTGTAATGTAAATATTTTTCTGCACAATTTCTTTTTTTTTCAGTATAAACTGAGAAAAAAAGGATCGTAAAAAAACGGATTAGTGTTAAAAAGAATAAAATCGACATGTGCAAGTATTAAATCATTTATATAACGCGAAACAAAAGTAGGATTGCGTGGAATTTCCACAACTTAAAATCAACTATATTCAATTTAATATAGAAGTGACACGTCTCGTCTGGTGTCCATAACCGCGTGCAGCAAGTTTCGTGGGGCAGAGAAGTAGCAGCCGCAAATTCTGAAGGCGGTTACAAAACGATATACTATCATTAATGGCGAAACGATATTCTCGAGTCTTAGTAGTATGCTATAGAGAATAGGGAGGTCGATATTGCTCGACCAGCTCTTAGCACTCGACACAAGAGACGTGAATTAATGTTAGATTGCAACAGCGTCGGGGGATCCGGTTGCTCCAAGTTATCGAGTTTGGTATACTGTGTATTTGCATTATTGTTATTATGATTATTCAGATTTCGTATACACTTTATTATCGACGACAACAATTAATAAATTAATTCGAAATATCTTGATGTTACGGAAATGTTAAAATTTTAAATGTCAGAAACATTTTGTTGACATATTCGCAATTCAAATTTATTCATCGAGAGCAGAAGAATTCGTAGAATTTCCCAAAACTTTTCTGTTCGTTATCGTTCAATATTAATCAGTATTATTCATTTATTGAATATTCGGATGTACTTCAGATTATATTTACATATTTTGATGCACTGATTATGAATATGACCATGAAAATTGTCGACAAGGCCATTTTTAAGATCAAAAGCGAAAAAATGCGATCCTTCGTTTTTTCACATTTTTTTTCAAAAATGCAAATCATATGAGAAAATAGTTTCAAACAAAAAAGCTAAAGGATCAAGTTTTGTTTATATAATGTATAATTATCTATATATAATTATCTACATATAGTTATATTAACAAACATGTAGGGTTGACGGTGAGGCTAGTATAAAAGAAACGGGTGGGGGTGTGTGTGGGACATGTACGACATGATTAGTCATGTTTTACGTGTCAACTTAGGGCGAGGGCATCCCCTGGGTTCATGCATTGCTTTCGAATGGAAGGAAATCGTCAATCATAAATGCGTGAATTGCAAAAGTTGCCGTTTCCTAATTGGTTTCGGCACAATTGTACTTATACTTAGGTACTCCTCCACGAGCAGGTTAGAATATGGATTAAGGAGTGCCTTTTTTATTACTTCGACCCGTACCAAAGTTTGAGATCGAAATATTGAATTTGGTCAGTCGAAAAAAATGACCATATGTGTTATTTCATCAAACGTTTCATTTCTTTCCTCGTGTTCGTAATTTTTTTTTTTTATTTCTTTTTTGGTTTTCGTTACATTTGTAGAGAATTTGATCCTCTGTCTTTTTTGTTGAATTTGTATTTTTGAAAATAGGCGCAAAACCCGAAAAACCCGTTTATTTTCAGTTTTGGCCTTGAAAATGACCTTGTCATCAAGTGCCGCGGTCGCATTCGTAATCAGCGTATCGTAATATGCGTAAATCGAAAGTTTATCCCCAATATGTGCATCGTCAACGCCAGAATATATGGGAAACAATAAAATGTAAATTTGACACAACACTATCGGAATTTACTAATTGGCAACTAATTTTAATCGTTAATGTTTGCATCGAGATGACTGTATACAAATTAACATCATCCAGCGTTCAATGTAGCCAATTGAAAATAAAGCCAATGCGCACGTTTGCGTTCGTGCGTACACAAACGCGAAATTGTAAAGAAAACAAATGCGGAATTCAATATTTTAATTAGAATCACGCGGCTACGGCGGAGGGTACGTGTTTCCGACGTAATAAGCTCGAATCGAAATAGAATCAACGTGAAATCGAATTACAATCGAATAATAAAAAAAAAAAGGGATGGAGAATTGCGGAAATAAACAAAATAAATCACAGCCCGATAGCGGAATATAGCGGTTCGTCGAGAATACACGAGAATTGTGTGAATGATATTGTGGGTTAAGTTTGAAATGCGTAGATTCGATTTAGTCGTTAATTGACAAGGATCAACGATTAGCGTTTTTTTTTTGTATATATATATATATATATATGACTATTCCATTTTTTACTCTCACGCATTCCATAAGGATTATACATGTAGACGTTCTTTATAATAATTATAATTTTCATAACATTTGATAAGTAAACATATTTTGTTAATTACCACACTTATAAATCTTTTTATATTTTCTCTCAAATCATGACTTCCCAAAATCCCCTCCATTGGAGAGAAATTAATAGATACCGATAATCCTCCTAAAAAAAGAAACACCATCAGTAATTACTATAATGTAGCATGGTAAGGTTTTCATCAATATATGAGCATACATGAATCAACCCTCTCCAATGTAAATGATTTTATTCGACGGAAAAAATATATACGTAATATATATTGTCATATATACATTTATCATATATACAATTATCACATATATACATGAATATGATGGTTTCTTCAAATATACTATTCGATCTTTCATATACGTATATTACAATCATACGTTATAAGGCGATACATGACAAAAGAAATTCATTAATTCGCGATATCGATAGTAAGATGAAATTTTTTGCCTTTATATGCTGCGCTGGAAAATCTATTTGAATACGATAAAAAATACAAGCTCGGCTGTGTGGTGCTGGGTTCCCTTTTTCTACTGTTGCCGCTCGCTTGAGCTAAAGTCTCAGAGGGCAAACAATTTTCTGTTTGAGTTCCACCGCGAGAGATTGACGAGATAAAGTTTTAGGGCAAAGATCAACGTTACTTTATAATACTCTCTAACGTCTCTCGAAATAATTTGTAAAATTATATTAATATATACATATATAAGGAATGTAGCGTATATTATTCAAAAGTAATTTATTATATCAGTCATAAGAAAGGCAAATATTCGCGTTTCCAGATATTCGTAAAATTCATGATCATAGGCCTATATAAAAATTTAGGCCATTGAGAACATTATAGTTAATGTAGTTCGTGATTTTGATTTAAACTATTTTTTTTTTAACCGTCCCTATTGAAATGAATGCCATCAATTTATAATTATTATATGAATTTATAAAAAGTTGTGGGATGGATTTCTTCGAAATTCTAAACCTCACTACTTATTGTAGCCACATTTAACCTTAAAACTGATAATAGTGCCATACTTAATGACTAATAACACTTCAAATCACCAAGTTCCATGATACATGCGGTCAATACCGACGTTACACGGGATATATATGGAATATGTGACTTTTTGGCATTTTGTTGAATTATCGACTTTATGTGTCTCAAGCATGCAAAAGAAATATCAAAGCGATGTCTTACAACATTATCGGGTGATGAAAATTATTACATTCGAAGTGACCTGCAGTTACTTTGACAACGAATATTGTACAATACATGTATATTTCAGGAACTAACCTATATACCATCCTATATATATATATATATATATATATATACGTGCTTACTGCAGCATCAGAGATATCGGGACGTCAAACTCAATCACCCACGCAAGCAGCTATACTAAATGCTGTAACAACTACATTTTAAATGCTGGTCTTTTCTTAAAATCGACATTTATTTATAACGGTACTGATATAAATAACGTTGGGTAAATATATACAGTTTTTACGCTATAAGCGACAAGTTGTTAGATGTATACACGTGACATGCAACTATAATGTATATTCTTAATATCGATCGACAAATATAATAAATTTTAATATATGTGACGATATGTTGAAAAAAGTAGAAGGCATGTGACGCGGTAGATCTTGACAATTGAATCATGTTTTAAACATGTCTTTTCTGACCATCGATTAGATTTTGGTTACAATAAGGAAAAACACAGCAAAACACCAATGGTCGACATAATAATTGTAAAACCTTTGTAATGATTTCAGCCACGATGTATTCTGATGTCTTCTTTAAAATTATAGTCCAGTCGTCTATGATTGGTGAATTTTTTCCATTTTTCGTTTTACATGTGAACATGTACTTTTTAGAACCTTGGAAGTCAAAGTTATTAGAATTTGGTAAAAAATTGCAATATTTAATTTATTTATACCTACGTTTTAAAAAAAAAAGTGAAAATAAAAGAATAGTTTTGTAAGATATACTTTCCCGAATTTTCGGTATACTTGTTTTTTCAAAAAAAATTTTAATTTCGGAAAATATTTATTTAAAATATTTGTCCGCCATTTTGAATTAAATAAATCTGACTTCAGATTCGTAATGAATGTTTTATAAAAATCTATCATTTGTTTCACTTTTTTTGCAGAAACCCGTGAAGGACTATTAAAATAATAATATATGCTTCGAAAGACATTGGATAAATTGAATAAAGTGTATTTCGCCGCTATTTGCCGACCCGCGATAAGTGTGTCTGACGTTCGGCCAATGAGGGGCGTTGGCATCACGTTGTATGGGGAAAAGCTGCAGACTGAGTAATGTCTCATTTACATTTCGAGTGTTTCTTCGTTACTGGCCCAAACACGAAATTTATTAATAACGTAACGGTACGTTCCTAATACTCCGCAGTTATCACTCGGTGCATTACCGATACGAGAACTCGTTTCATAGTTTGAGGCTGGGGACAGCATTTATGCAGCTGTTTATAAAATGAATCAAAGCACGGGGAACAGGGTATTGTGAATTGAAGAGTTTGTTTATAATAGATACGCGTATCCATAAACATTCATTTCTGACAGTGCTTGCGGGATACATATATATGTACATGTCAAAAGAGGCAAATTTTCCATCCCTATCATCAAAAATCCCGCTAAATTGGCATCATTGGTACAGCCAGATACAGCATTAAAAGGTGTAATTATAAACGTATAATAAAAAAAGAAAATAATAATAATGAATATGAGGTAAATAATATACAAAAACATATTCATTTTAAACTTAAATGGTATCAATAATACATAAAAATTAACTGATGTATTTATCACTAGCGTCCCCAATAAAATGAAACCGATGTCTAATTATTGACGTCGGAATATATAATATTCGCTATAAACATCAAATCATCAATACCCCCCTCCCCCTAGCAATAAATATATATATATATATGTAAAATATTTGACACCAATTTCAAACAGGCATGATTTTTCATTTGAATAACAAACGTATGTAAAAATAATCACGTTATAAAGGGCTTTTATAAATTCTGCATATTTTATATTTATTAAAGCTGCTTTACGCGCGCCCATGCTGTTATATCGCCATTTGATTTGAAATTGGAAAGCAAAGAATAATATGTATTGGTGGCCATTATTTGAAACAATTCGAAATTGAAAAAATATGACAATCCTCGGATATTACCAGCATACTATTATATGGAACAAAACAATGGCGGCGGTATTGAAGTTTTAAATTTTACCTTTCTTTCGCTATAATCCCTTGAAGTAGGCAATATCAATTCGCAGCGTTTACTAATTTATACATACATCAGGACTCGGTGAATATCCTAAATTATGCAGAAACCAGAGAGTGGTTTGCCGTGCATATAAATCAAGGGTTAAAAGCTAAAAAGTTTAAAACGACAATCTCGGATTCAACCTTCGTCCCAATTTCGACAAATTCAAATGAATACGTAAAATATTAACGTGCATAGTCGATGCTTATTCGAAGCGTGATTGCGCAGAGCGGGGAAACATAATACATCATGATGCAGTCGAAGGAATAGATCGATATTGTGGCGTATGTGAAAGGGTGTTTGGGACTCGACTACATACTTCAACCTGTATACCATAGTATTGAATTTGATCACTCGAAAACTATGAGTTTTTGTGATATATCCGTACTAAAATGGTGGAGGGAACATGACGCTGAGGTTAGTTGGAAATTAGTAGCAGCCGATTTCAAAAAAGCAGAGGTTTTCATTATTTTCATGAAACCAAGAAAGTATAAATCAGTATCCTCGAATTTCTTGATAGTTTCAGCGTCATAAGCGGAAGACCAAAAAAACATTATCATGAAAAATTTTAAACGCACTACGTAACTTTATCAATGTAGTATTAAAAAAATTGGTCAACGGCTCAAAATTTGTTGAAGAAAATACCGAATCTAAAGATTATCGAATTTTTAAAATTGACCAATTAGAAGTCGAGATATTTTCTGATCTCCAATCCTGGACACATCAAGCACAATTTGGAAAATGATGTGACAATTATATAACAACTGTGTAACATTTACGTAACAATTATGTAAATAATATGTATCTGCGTTACTTTCAATTCTTACAAGGGATCAAATATCTATATTTCAGAGCATAATGCACATATGTATACGTACATGTGAAAAAATAGTAAAAGACATTATTTCCAATTTAACTGGTATTGTGGTTTTTTTTAAAATATATAGGTACGTTTTGTGATTTATTTTTTATAGTGACAACTTATATTGATATGTATCTGTACCTTCTGATTAATAATAATCTGATCTTCAGTAACACATCATTTTTTGCATATTAGAGTGAAGTAGGTACATTTCTACGCATTGCTCACTTGGATTTAAACTTAAATTGCTCGTTCTATCATTCTCACTGGTATTGCCGTAGAATAAAAAGGTCATGATGCCATCAAGTATAAATACGGTTATATGAAACTTTTGTCGTTTCAAATTGTCACTCTTTCGGCAACAAGTAAGGATAGAATAGAAATTTAAGGCAGTTAGTTTGAAAAAGTGCACGCGTTAGATCTGTTTTATACATGTATATATGCGTTTATTGACGACATCGAGGAGGCTGCCACACGATGAACTTTAACTCGAACAACAATGGCTTTCCGGTCATAACGAGATATAATCACGATGTTTTACGAGTGCGCAGAATGTATGTATACACGCGATACGGAGAGGAGTTCTCGTAAAGCGAATCCGGCTCTCGTATATACGAGCATTTGTTGAATAAGCGAATAATTACTATAGCGTTCCGCGTAATTTGATTCCGCGTGATACTAATGCCGTGTGGTCAGGATTGGACGGACCAATGAGTTTGGGAGTGGGAAAAGTGTGCGCGCAATTGATGAGGGTAAGGTACGAATCTCGTAATGACAATAATTAAGAGATTACGCGGGGCTAATTAGTAATTATTCATTCAATCACTTGTCGAATTTGGAATTTGAGTCCGTGTACGAATCTCTAGGGAATTTATTATTTCAAGAGCAGTTGCCCCGCTTTATAATCATCTCACCCGTTATATTTATGTATTATAATACTTTTTGACTCTGTGTAAATGACTCTTTCATTTGATTCATGTAGTTTTTTTTTCTTTTTTTAATGCAATCGACATTTCAGTTTATTTCATGATTTTTAATTTCTTCGAGTATTGATCATTCCTTCGGTTCAGTTCCATTCCACAATTTTGGATTGACCCGTATCCATTAGTAACTAACTCGTTATAGTGAGATAGAATATGTGAATAAATTTTATTCCATTAATCGATTCGATGCTTTCAATTCTTTACGATACTTATCACGTAAATGTTACGTAGTTGTGACATAATCATTATAGATACACATAATCGTTAGAATTGCGATTGCACGGAATTTATTTTCATTCTTAACAGTATTTCGAATTTCGCAATATCAAGATCGATCCATCGCTTCCTTAAAAATGAACTTGTCATTCTTGATCATTGTCGCTTTCTTGAAAACTTGACTTTCTGAAATTGAAATGAAAACAAAATTGCTGTGTATGATTTTTAAAGAACTTCTATTATTGTAACGAGAAAGAGAATTTATTATCGAGAAAGATTAAATTGTCGTTGATTTATAAAATAATTGAAGACTATAGAAATTTGAAATCAATCCACATGCAATGGCTTCCGTGCGGAAAATTTGATATGAATTTCGTCCGTACTCGGAGTAGCTTTTCAAAGAATTCCCTGTCGATATAAACTATACCGTCGTTCGATTATTGTTCATCGATTTTTAAAAAAGGTCGCCAATTGTAGTTTATTTTTGATACAGTTTCATTATGGTCGTAAATTTTTACAAACGCACGCGAATACTGAGCAGAAATATTAAATATTCACGTAACATTTTAGATGTTAAATTTGCTGGTAAAACTATTTATTTTACTATACTGGTTATATGCTGCGGTGAGATTTTAATCAATTTCGTAAAAATTCGCCGTTCACTCAATAATACGAGAGCCATAAGACAAAGCGGTAGAGCGCAGAAACAACGATTTTTCACGGTATAAGAATATACTATATACGTTTCCAAATGATACAAAGAAACTAGTGCAACGAATAATAACGTTTCAGGTCCGACGACAAAAGATTTCACAAGCCTATACGTGACATATATAGATGCACACCCACTTGACCGTGGCGTTGTTATCAACCGGTTCTACCGGTGTTAACATGTTAATCGACAAATGAATGAATGAATAACGAGTCGTGCCGTTTTAAGATTAATCTGCTAAAATGGAGGAAGTGAAAGTAGAAGAAGGTGGAGTAAAGTGTAGGAGGTCAGGAACGACCTAATACTATGTACAAGTAGCCACCCATGCATCGTTGCGGTCGTCGTCGACGTCTAAAACCTCGGGGGCGGTGAAAAACGATGAATCTCACGCTCGCGTGCGCGGCACTATATACGCGAGAATTCCGGCAGAAAAATGAGCCAGGATCGTGCCGGGTCATGACGGACAATATCGTCGGAAAGTTTTTCGTCGGATCGCGTATATATTGGCGTTTAATGAGATCAGCGCTGAGCGCGGTCCACTGCATTTCCGTTCGCATCGCAGAACCTAAACTAACCTAACTAACAGCATTGTATATCGCTCGCCGAAACTGAATAACGACCATCGTGGCTGAGTGTCTCTTCGCTTATGAGTGGTGGCCGCGCCATTGTTCAAATTCTGATGGTGTTTTTTTATTTCGTTCGAGCGTACACTTGTTGCTCGATTGTTTGCGATTGGTGGTTGCTCGAAATAATTGAATCTGATTCCAAACGAATGTTTGGAAGAAAAACTCTTTAAGGGTGATATGTATACATAGAGTAAATGTTATTCACTCCGGAAAGTGTCAAGTATCACTCTCAATGTGGCTATGAAAACATGGTGTAAATCAGAGCGAATGCACCAAGCTTTGAAAAACCACATTTTACCCAAAATATACGCTCCTATGCGATCGTGCCGCTGTAAAATGAAAAATATAAAAACTTATTTTCATCTTTTTTTATGATATTCCGAAAAAGATTTCGTCATTTTTTAGACCCGAACCCAAAGATGTCACTCGATACAGTCTTGACCCAGTCATATTCAGAAATAATCACTATTTATTCAATAATGTAACATCAAAATATATGATATAACAATAAAATTAAAACAATTTGCACTCGCTACTTGTCATGGAAGCTTTATTTATTTACAGTTTTATCGGCATCAGGAGATTCGTTAACGGCAGTAACGCACATCATCACAGACAGAATTTGACACTTTAACGAACTAGACTACTACTCCAGCGACACTGCTCGATGAACGACCAATTAGCGAATCGCCAATTATCCATCAGCATATAAATTTCACCGAATATCAAGTCTTGTAATTAGGATACGAAAAATCTATAATTTTAAAAGGCATTATACTTTCTCTGGAATTATACGTTTGATGGTGTACATTCACGTGATGTACGTGTATGGGACGAATGATAAAGTATAAAGGATTTCAATCACTCATGATCCGTCAATTACTTTTAAAAGAACTTTTTTTTTTTTTTTGGGGGGGGGCGATACCATTACTCGCCATTAAAATTCATTATTATCGTCGAATGTTGCCCGTAAGGGCTCTTATATATGTATATCTATATCTGAATATATATATATATATATATATATATATATATATATATATATATATATATATCTAGATAT
>JAPYZR010004942.1:0-11748 GCA_030522945.1 Trichopria nigra
AACTATTTACACAATAAGTCTAAACTCGTTTAGTGCCAGTTACTAAAATATGGCGTATAATATTGATGACATCTATGTATGTACGTACAGCTTAAAGGAAACGTTCCCCGTAAGGAGTAGAAGTTTAAACACGTACCACTACAATTCAATACGACCCCGCAATCCCAGGACTAAAATGCCCAACGATTTGGTGGGCGGTACGTCAGAAATGTCGGCGTCCTCAGGATTACGAGGAATTCCCAACTAATGTAAAAGTGAAAAAACGGGACTCTTAAATTCATTTAAACGACTAGTATTAGCGTATATAAGTTTTAACACCTATCCATAAACAACTTTTAACAATATGGCAACGGCCTGTCACAGATTTTTTAAGGCTACTCTATTTGAAATTATCTTATTTTGTTTATTCTGTTCACGTTAGCTGCATCCTTACCCCTGTTCGCCGACTTTTTAGTTTACTTTGTTTTTATCTTTTATTTCTTTTCTTTGTTTCTTTTTTTTTTCAATGGTACAAGAATCTTAAATGCTGCAGCCTGAACGATTTACGGCAATTATCGAAAAAGTATTTACATTTACGTCACGTGCAGTCGTCAGACGTCTTATCAAATAGTTTTATGAAATTTATGCAAACAGATTTGAAAACGCCTCACCGAAAACCGAATGGAACATCGTCTATCAAGTTTTCACGACATCACGATAAAACGAGACACCCGAACGAGGTCCCGTCCAACAATGCTAACACTATTACACGACATCATCCCGTGACTTATCCAAGATTCAACACTCAAACGCATCGAGCTACTTCGAGGTAAGTAATTTCGTATTCTTTGCAAATTGACAGCAAAAAAAAAAAAAAAAAAAAACGAGTTGTATACCACGAACAAAAGATTATAATCGGCGTTTAGCTGTAGATACAATTATCAAGTCGACGGATGAAAAAGTGACGGGAACAAAAAAAAATCACTCGCATTTCTACGATCGATCGAAAATTTATTGTTCTTCGAGCGGGGCCAAAGCGCGAAGCCATCGCGACAATCAAGTCTGACAAAGTCTTAGGAGTTTATTTTTCGCGCGCGACACCACGAGTACACACGACTGCCGACGGGGAAGACGGACTTTTACCATTATTCCTCCCCCTTTTTCATATTATTGCTACTGTTATCGTTATTGTTATTATTATTTCTCTCGCACTCGGCACGCGAACGAGGCTACTCGGCCGCTTATCCGCCCGTTAACAATAACCCCTCAGTGACCGCATTAATTGTATCCTGCAATATTGTATTATATACACGTCTACTTACTCATTTAGCTAAACGTAGAAAATATAATTTTCCATTGGACCATGCGCCTCGAACGTTTGACCCTTAACGATCGCATAAACAATCCCACGAACGGATACCGATGAAGGACAACTAAGATTTTGGAATTTAAGTACTTGTATCGATGCAACTATAAAACAACGGTCATGCATGATGAATTCAACGTGTTTCAGAGAATTTATGACAATTTTTGATAAGTTTTTTAACTTGGAGATGTGAAGAAATACGAAATAGTGACATCTAGCGGACGCAATTGCATTTGTGTACTTTCATTATCTCCGATTTATGCTACATGGAGACGTTTGTAACGTGAACGAACACTATCCTGTTGATAACAACATCAGAAAATCACTGATAGCATCTGCGATTGATATTGGCAAGTCTTAACCTTTCAACAAAGCACGCTACCATCGATCTGATCAATCGGCCGACTCGCAGCGGCAGGCCTTGATGCCGGCGATTGTGCTTGATTGCACGAACAAACCGACGTTTCCTTTAGCTTTGATCATTTAGGCACTATACATATAGTCGGCCGGCAAGATTACACAGTACCCACAGAGACACGAGTGATTCTCACTGTGCAATAATTCGTGCCCTCCAGACACGGCTTTCGGTACGAAATGTCAATAGAATATATTCCAGCGTTGTTGAAATCTTTCGGGTTATCATCAATTGTCGAGAGTTGCTTCTCATTCCACCGGATAGCTTTAAGAGAGAAGTGACGGTAATACACCTAAGCCACCATTTTCAATATTGAATTTCGACATAGTTGTCAATAGTAGTTCTTATATATTTCGTATCGTTTTAGGAAGATTAGGAAAGATAAAAAGTTTTTCATTCAGGATACGACTACGATTAAATGTTTCGTATTAGCTATAAATAAACAGTTTTGTTTCGCCAATTATAGGATTGAGGTAAATCTAGCATCCAGCATTAACTCATCACCGAATCGACTACTTGCCGTTCTGGGAAAACCGACGAAGCTTGTTCCATTTCGTAATCATGATGTGCCGTGATTCGAATTGCATACATTTGCATAGTGATAATCAGTTTACGTGTACGGGAAATTTAGAGATACATATATTACGAATTCATAAGTGGCATCCGAGAAAAGTGTATGCCACTTTTCCGGACGAATCGAATTTATGTCTAGAATGGTTCTCCTAGACTTACTACTTTCCCAGAAATGGCTGCTCAACTAAGCCGTCAGCATATCATTTCGCGCAATTGAAGAGCTAAATGCAACAGATGGGTTATTCGCCGAGCATTTCCTATCCAATTTGTCCTGGTGTTGCCTCGTGTCTTTCAATTAGCTAACATTTAATCAACCCGGCTAAACATTTTGGTACTGGAATTTCTGATTCTTAGTAAGCCTAACTATGTCACATTTATCTATGCGTGCAATAATGTTTCGCTCGTTATTTAATTCGACGTTCCGTGCAGCCAATAAAGTCAAAGCAGCCAGAAAAAACATTTTCTAATGCGTCAGCGAATGTTTAGGGGAATCCTTTCTTACGGGTGATAAGCTTGGGTAATTTTATTGACACAGTTTCAAGATGTAACCCTGGACGGAGTGGAAGTTAATTAGCCAATGTATGAGCACCCAAATGCACCCGACTACTTGTTGGAACTTTGCTTTAGGTTTACTCGTACATGCTTATTTAAACTTCGCGTTAAACATTACTAGTCGTCTTAGTCGTTATGTCATAAAATTGGCTTTCAAATTAAGCTGGTAAATAGTTGCATATGCTTTCCGCGTGAACCTCGCGTTAGACAAGCATTAGAATGAGAGCAGAAGCTGAATCGAAAAATGTTTCCACCCTTTGTAATAATCATCCACGAAGGAAACGTTCTTCTATTTTCTTGGTATGCATGCAACTTGAAGAATAAGGTCGTGGATGAAAAGCTTTTGTTCACATCGACTGACGAAACTTTCCGAGAGTCGTCTTTTACCACTGTGACTCAAGAATCAGAAAAATACGCAGAGCTCAAATTGATATCGCGTGATGTACGTTGGCAATTAAAAAATGTGGTTTTTTAACGTAGTTACAAAGACCTACCTTTCTCAGTACCGTAAAAAAATTATATTCAGGACTCGGGGCCGTCGACCTATCCTTTAAACTCAACGTCAAGCAGCTCCGAGCTTGATAATCGATTTTCCCACGTTTTGTATTCTCAGACACATTTGGTATTTAGTTGGGTTGCGTATATCGTATTTTAGATTTATTTCTTTGCGTAGCTTTAAACCGTGCCATATTAAAGGATGCTTTGAAACACGTGGCGATTTGTCGAATTGAGCAAAGCGAACGTTAGTTCCTGCTTTGATCAATGCAATGATGGTAATCTGGTGAGTCCTCTATGAATATTTACGATGGCTTCTCTACATACTGTTTCACAAAGGTACTTTTACCGACATGACATCGTTCAAATATGCTTCGGGCAACCTACTACTCGGTGCTTAATATGGCAAGTAAAGATTAGTGAATTAAATGCTTAACTATAATTTTTATATGTTGCTAGTATTTATAACATGGCCTTTTACTACCATTAAACGTTTATCAACATGGTGGTATTAGCGTTCGCGTCGGGTTCTTATAATGCCCGAAGCAGTTCGGAATTCTTCAAAGGATACTTTTCGACATACGGGCAAGTAGGTGGTGTCAACTCGTCGAAGAGCACTCCGGGCAAATATACCAGGAGACAAAATGATGGATAGCAATACGTAGTCACTTCTATAGTACCTTATGCAAGATGCACGGTGCAAGAATCGTCACCTCGTCCCATCACCTTTATAGAAAGACCCTGCCCAAATCTATATATTCTCTCATCACCGCCACAAGCCTCTTGCGTCGCCGAAGTTTAGTTGTGATTAGCGGGGATTCCTTTAGCGGAGGTGGAGAGATTTCATAGAATTGGACAGGGAGTCGCCACGTTGCAAAAAGGAAGAGTATAGATTTAGACAGAGGCTGCTGTATTGAGCTTACATGAAAAGAGTCGAAAGAGGACAGGGGAAATATCTACGAACTGGAGAAGGGATACGAGACGGTGGAAACATTAATAAATTTGACAAGTAAGAAATATCGTCATTGGGTGAGGAGCATCTCATTCGGGTATCTCAAATCGCCTGGCTGGCCCTCCAAGATGCAGAGAAGAGTTTGTTTGTGCTTCGTAAAATCTATATTTTCTATTAACCATCAGCGGGTCTTCCCGTATAAGCAAAAATACAAACAAATTTCTATTGTAACATTTGAATATGCATCTATAAAACTTAAATATAAACATCATTAATAATCTCCTCGTTTATGTCCTAGTTTCCTAAAATTGAAGAACTTGAAGAAAAATTCGCGAATCCCCCAAGTTCCGCAGTCAAAGCACGACGCCGCGTTTTATCGCCCTAATACTAAATCCACGCTATTGTAGAAAAGGGAATGATGCCCGCCTGCGAAACGTTTCGCGACGGTACAGACGTCAGGTGGCGGAGGAGCCGAACTCTGTTTCGCCCTCCCGTAAAAAAAAAAAAAAAAAAAGATAGGGCTAGTTGCCCCCGAGGGAGGGACTACAACGGAGCTGAGAGAGGTCCGAAGATTTGTGCGTATAGTAATTCTCGTTCTCGCTCCCCGTTCTCACTATAGTGATCGAGAGAGTGGAAGCCCGAATGTCACGGAAACGCCACTGACGTCTCCACAGTCGCGCACATACTCGACGCATCCGAGGACGGGTCGTGGCCCTCGTGCCCCAAGAAAGAACTTCGACTCTTACGTGCCTATTCGCGTACTTTTTGCTTTATCGCTTTTTTTTAAATTTATATTTGTATTTTTTTTTCTTCTCCCTACAAAAACAAAACGAAACTGCGCGAGATCCGAAAATTGTTGGCGTTTCGCGATTCTCGCGACGCTAATCGCGCTCGTCCTCGCTGCACCTCCTTCACTTTTGTAATATCTAGTTTAATACAATATTTATTTATGTATATCTTGTCTAAACGAACACATATTATACCTCGATAACAGTATTGGTTGGCCTTTCCACTTCCTCTTCCCATTCCCCTTCGCACTTTCGTTTCACTCGCGCTTCATTTTTTATCCCTAGTGTCTCCTACGTACAATATTTCTTTGTCACATCGATCGCAGTCGTCGCAGCCCTCGCTCGCGACTGCTTCGTTAGTCGGAGCTTTTTCTACCATGTATCTTCAGGAATCGCGTCTTTTGTTTTACCTACATTATGTTCTTCCTGGTTTTCTGTCTCAATTAATAATTATTATTTCATCATCGTTACTGTTAATGACTTATGCGCTTGGCCGCATACGTAAATAATGCATGTATATAATAATAATTGTGTTACGGTTTGTTGTCCTCTTCAATTCTTCCCCCCGTCGGCCCTGTTCGTTTTTTTTCCCCCGATGTGCGCTCTTATCAATTTTATCGGTATCGTTTCGTACTGCGCCCTCGATTAAGTATTATTTTTTAATTATTAATTATTATTGTATTATTGTTATCATTATTATTTAGCGTTAGCATTATGCATGAATTCCGGCCTCCACGGAACCGAGCCTCGGCCGACTCCTCGGTCCTGTTCGACCTCGATTTTCCCGGGAAGGCTTAAAGACGCCTTCGAACGTATCCCGGGTGCCAGCGGGGTCATTGCCCCAGGACGAGGCGAGGCACCGAAACGTTTCTTCCGTCGTTTTCGGCGCTGCTTCTTTCGCCAGCGGACCCAAACACGGGCGTGGGATTTGCGCGTCGCCCACTTCCACCGGCAGGGCCACAACCACCACCAGTAGCACCACCACCAACGGCACCAGCACTTAACGACCGCGACACCGACGGAGCGGCACACGCGGTAGTAACGCACGATTCGCTCATACGCCGGCGGTTTCGCCCGTACCGAGGACGCGTTCACTTTCAACCGCGCGAGCACTGTAACGGGCCGTCGCGCAAGCTCGAGAACGTGGCTCCAGGGAAGGACGCATGTCTGAAAGGTAGTGACCGAGAACAGGACGCCCCAAATGCAGAAGAGACAGAGAATCGGGATCGAAGGCGCGGCTCCAAATTGCCGCCATGAGGAGGAAGCCGATGAGGAAGCGGCAGACGAGCTCTCCGTCGTCATGGTTGACGATGGCGGGACGACGGTGCTGCTACCGCCGCAGGTGGACTTCGACCCCGGTAGAACCGGTTGCTGCTGATCGCGCGTCGCCGAGATGTCGGAGCCTGGGCTTGGGGAAACACCAGGGTATCGCTGTTGTGGACCTGTAATAAGAAGCAGAATACACCTCAAGCTGAGAAAATACGTAGCACAAATTAAGATGCATTTTTAGGGCTGGCAACTTTGTATAAGAATGTAGCTCCGCCTTGCCGTACCGTACGATAATTCTGCACATCTAACATACCAATTATCGCTATTGTAGAGAAATACAGAATTATGGTATTTGAATTTGAAGCAAGTGTGATCGGGAAGAATAGACATTGGAACGAGGAGCTAAAGCAACTACGATACAGTTTGCCGTAGTTCGGTCCCTGCCAGTGGCGGATCATTTTCTAGCCCCTTACATCTATAGGTCAGGGTTCACATTGTCATCCGAGTCACGATGGAAGTACAAAGGTGTGATGGCGGATTGGATGGAAAACAAACAGCTAGAGAATAACCAAAGAGCAGTTGCTATAGCAGTCACCTTTCAAAGCGTCATAAAGACCAGATATAGAAGCCCAGAACTTGGAAGACCGTACCCTCGCAAAAACTAGAATACTACAGCTTTGTCCTTCCATCATGTTCTACGTGATATTTTGTTTTCTCAAATAGCACAAGTACGTCCATCGTATCTCTGCTGTACACGTATAACAGCCGTACAATGAAGGTGCAATGGACGTACATTATCAGTACATGCCTAAACGTCCAATGTATGTCCATTGCTATTTGAACTAATAGGTGCACGATACCGGAGGTGATTTTTTTAAGTATGTACCCCATTATTTAAAAATTTTTCTCTCCTCTATTTTAACCATCTTCACCACTCGTTCCCCTACCACTCGACCTTCTCACACTGCCAGTGATAGGGATGAGGGAAAACGTCAAAATAAAGGAGGGAACCGCCATTTTGATTGACCTGAAAAATTAAAACAAGGGATGGTCTAACGTATGTACATAATCTAGATAAGCTGTAGGAAAATAAAATTTCGCACAATTTGACGGCCTCTGTAGGAAGACTTTTAGTATGAAATGGAGGGGATATAGATTCGTCAGAGATGTGTGTGGAAACTCGTAAAAACAAACTGAAATGAAAGTAAGCGATCCCCATGCGAGTGAGACGTATCGAAATCGAAATTGCAACGGAATGTAACTTTAGCGTTCTAAATGCAAATTACAGCGCAATAATTTGAACCGACACAATTATGAAGTTCTTCTTTGATCGCGTTTGTTTGCTCATGATCTCTAGCAGATAGCACAATTTATGGAGTGTTTATCGGGGTTAACTAGATGGAAACTCGCATGAAGATGCTGGTGCGATGCCAAATTTTCGATTTTTATGCCAATTTATATCTCAAATATATTGTTGATCTAAATATAATGTTGCAATTGAAGGATTCCGATAACCTGCAATAGTATTGTCAATATGATAAATGCCGTTAATATTGAATATCACGAGGTCAGAGGCGAATCTTTGAAAATACCATATTTTGATGAAATATCCACCGACAGTTTTTGATTCGTTGCCAATGAACTTTTAGCCTACCCAGCGGCTCCCTTTACGTGTATAAGCTATAATATCCGTGTCGCGTTACGCCGGAGATTCATTTTACAGGTGTCGTTGGCTCGAGGCCAAAAGAGAGTGGGGTGAATTTGGGGTTATTTTTCCATCCGGCATTCGGGGAACTAGTCGGAATTACGAAAGGCAAACATCGATATTCCAGTACAAATTGTAATTCTTATTGGCCTCGTTCATGGAATAATATTAAATTAATGTCGCGAAACGTTTCGTATCTGTTGGGCATGCGATTATCACTAGCGTAATTAAATGTATTGTAATGTACATCACATAAATATATTCTTATACACCCAGAATATATTTGTAAACAAAGGTTAAAATGACATAAAGTGACGATACTTAAAAGTGATATTTTCTGTGAGATTCCAATGTGACTGTATCGCGCTTAATATTCTCTCGACTTTTATCCGTTACAAGATAGCAGGTTGCATTACGCAGCAGCGATATAAAGGTTCGCGGCATTCTCTTTACTGCAATTCCCTTTCATCGGCTTTTCAAATAGCAGATGCTCCATAAATTCCGTTAAAAACATCCCATAATCGCGCGCAGTTGACACTTGAAAGCAACTTTTGTCGATTACTTTTGTTGGGCTTTTTACGGTAATATCTGTTTTTTTTTTACGTAGTTTACTACGCTATGAAACGGTAAAAAGTAGATTCGCCCCCTTTTAACCTCTAATGTATAATTATTCATGAATAAAATGATTAAACGTCGAGCTGGAAAATGTTTTGAGTGGAATAATTGCAGTATTTAAATTCGATAAAAGTGATTTATGTGGAAAAATGTTTCCTTTCTTTTTTTTTTTTTTTTTAACGAAGAGAAAGAAATGGATTTTACTGTTATGTTGGACGTAATGCGGCGATAAGCTCTAAATCGTTTTCTGAACGCAGCTCTAGAAACTGGAAAGTATTATCGGATCGTTAAATATATTATCAGTCTGTTCCCCGAGGAAAATGAATGGCACAATCACAATGTCTAATCGCTATTAAAGGGATAAAACAAGAAAAGATTATCTGAAAATCGTTATACAATTTTTCACTACCCAAATCTGTATGCTCTCTTTCAGCCTGCTCCCCATAATATCGTTAGGAACGAATTGTGGGGTAACAAAAGTTTCTTTAGTCGGGAGGTAGAGAGACATCATAGATTTGGGCAGGAAGTGAGAACAGTATAGCTTGCTGTATTGAAAATCCACATGTCGAATTATATATTCAAATGGAAATCGCTGAAAAAATTTTAATTTAAAAATCGAAATTTTTCATGTCAAGTGATTGAATGTTCAGATTAATGAACATTAGGGACTTGAGAGACAAGACTGTAAATACCTGTAGAACCAGACTGAACAGTGCCCGTAGTAATATCGCACTTCGGTGCCGTGGCATGATCGTAGGGTGCGCCGCGTTTTTGGGGTTGATAATCTGTACAATTGGCGCAAACACCCGATCCTGGTATCTCGGAGCACATGTTAAAACAGCACTCTTCTTCTTGACTTCCGTGTAGCGCCTTAGCGGCCTGCTCGCCTGTTTCCGGGATGTTCGGGTCTGAAATCATTTGGAATAGTTTTTACGACTTATGCTTCATCACGCGATTTTTCGGTTTTCAGGTCGGAATCGATAAAGAGGGTGCCAAAATAACATATACTCGTCTTTATCGGATGGAAGCATCATCTCGGATGATCGCTGTCATTATATGAATCTCAGAAAGTAAAAATTGATTATGTAAAGCTGAAGTGTCGTGTTTTCGTGATTGGTAAAGTTTCTGATTATAAGTTGATTTTTTACCAGTGCAGGTTTCCAAAGATTGGTTCTGCAGTTTTCTGATCGTACTTCTCTTAGAATCGAGGGTAGAAGAGATAATAATATAGACATAGACATAGACACACGAATGATTAGTTTAGGTTAGTCGTGCTACTTGTTAACACGTGTTTGCCGTTTAGCGCGATTTAAGGTATACGGTAAAAGCTTTGAAAATTGTGCTTTCTCTTTGTTCATAATTCGACATTGATTGGAAAATTGCGATTTCATAATATCTGACGAGAACAGCACAATACAGCAGCTTGCAGGAACTCAAATAGTGATTGGTACCTCGACAAAGAAAGGTGGGTTCGCCGGCGTATTGTGTGGGGTATGCAGGCGCGCGGTCTCCCGGAAGTAGATAGGGGCAGCGTTGTTCCACGGATTGGCAGAGGGACCGGCAGGGCCGTATTCTCCTTCCGGTCGCAGAACCCACTGAGGATTCCAGGACCAGCGGTCCAACATGAGCAAAGTAAGGCACCAGGGAGCTGCACACCCATCTTCTATATGCCTCCTGAAAACAAAAAAAAAAATCATCAGTTACTACCGGTTTCTTCGTTCAATAACAGGTTTACCGGCAAATAGGAATATAATAGTTATTAATTATTATTCATGATAATTATGAAAATGATGATTGCTATGACGTAATCTCATAACTGGAATTCGTAGCATGTAACGGTACTTGTGAAAGGAAACAATGAAGGAAGCGATAAATTACATACAATGGACAAAAACCGGAAGTTCATTGATCATGTAATGTACGCGCGTGTCTGGACGAATCGCGCTGGTCAACCATTTTTACAGAAAGTGAAAACTTGGGTAGACATAGAATGCTCGGCTATATTGGTACCGGTAACCATGAATCACGTAGAACGGATCACGTAACTCACGTTCAATTCAAACTCTTGTTTAAACATCACGTACCGCATGAATTTCATCTTCTCAAAAATTGCCATTTACGTTTTCTATTTTTTGGCGCACGGAAGATAGACGTTTCAGTTCGCATTGGTGGAGACTGTTGGTGTAAGTACCTCCACTCTTTCTTAATCCCTTCATTTCGCATTCGACTTGTGTGAGGTTTGCAAACGATTAATACGACACGACCGAAGATTTATGACCGCTGCAGAAAGTCAAGCCTTTGAGTGCAATGCGAACTTCATTCCACAAATGATCTCTTGTGCAAATATCGTGGAGGGAATTAGGAAGATTGAAATTCCACAGGGGCGGCCGTTTCTGTACTTCATCTATCAATCGTCCCTCCACAGGGCAATCCTCGGTCTCGCTGTTATTCAGCATTACATCATTTGTGACTGGGTCATCGATTTCCTCTGCCCCGACAGCCGCTTCGACATTCGTCGCGGCACTGCCTGCATCTTTCGCCAATAACTTCATCATTTACAATGGAAGAATTTCTTTAGTTCACCCACTAATACTAAACATTCTACTAAGCATTCGGTAGGTTTTGGGAAGACCATTTAGATACAAATAGATCCTTTGATGTTATCAGTCGTGTCGAACTGGGCACATAAGCGATGAGCGTGATGTTCATTCACGTAGAAATTCACGTAGAAATTGAGAAATCACATTTCGGCATTAACGTAATGCTCGCCATTATAGCTTAATTATCCAAATGTTATAAACGTTGGCATAGTAACCTTTCATCTTTAAAGACACGCTGAATCGGGTGGCCGATAGCTTGTTGCTTTGCATTTTCCCACCTCGTTCAGTTTCGTAACGTAGGTGAAATTCCGCAAAAAAAAGTTAATCGATTCAGCGACAGCATAAAAAACACAAAAGGAACTCTACGGTTACACCGCTATTATCGAGTTTGATGAATTAATAATAGGGAGTGTAATTACATTGATTTCCTTTAGATTCA
>JAPYZR010004943.1:0-11479 GCA_030522945.1 Trichopria nigra
AAGTTTCGTTACAGTTTAGTAATTTTAAGAAACCGATCGTAAATTTGCGATTATGTTTCGTAATTTTAAGAAAGATTTAGTAAAATTACTAAAAATGTTGCTGAATGTTGTATACAGTAGCCTGATTGTGTAATATTAAGTTACGGTGGTAACTGAAAAATGTCGGAATTTTCCGAACATTTATAACAGTGTAACTATATGTTATAACGCATTCTTGTTCACAAGTACTCAGAGTGTAAATACGTTTAGAAATGAAAATAAGCCTAACATGAATTTTGCAATAATTTCTAATAACTTTCAAAGGTCTAAAAAGTATATATATATGCACGTATAAAATGTAAAAATATATCGAAAATATAAAAAATAAACAGAGACAAGAAAGGTGGTAAAATATTTATACCACCGCTCCTCAAAAATAAATTAAAAAATGATATACATAATTGAAAATTCAACAAAATTGCAATCTGAATTATGTCAGGAATAGTAAATTCATATTGAATTATGTCATCAAATAATGAACTAAACGATCATCACCTCGGTACGATGACATCCTGGTATTATGCTGAAAGTAAAAATATGAAAATAAAAATAATTAACTTTCATGCATGACAGTGGCGGCATTTTGCTTGATTTGCCGCAAATAACCTATTGCATTTAATTCTTGTTTGCTTGCGAACTACTTTTCATTCTGCCAATATAAACGTTACGTACAAGTAAATAAATTATAATATCACAGTACTAAAATTATAACAATGATCAAAAGTAATACTGTATTTTCTTATTTATTGTAGTTATAATGTGTATTTATCTTATTTATCGATATCATCTTATTATACTCCTGTCCTTTTTTATCGATATATTCTGCACATTTCATTGTCAAAATTGTTCAAATTTTACGCTTATTAATGAAACTTTTGTATATTTTTGCAATTGATCAATTTTTGTAATTGATGTCAATATTTCGCTTGTTTCTTAATTGCGCACATTTTTAATTATTTTATTTACTTTTACCTCTTTAATCGTTTTAATTGGTTCGATGTTAAATTCTATTGTAAATTTTTTATTGTTTTTGTTTTTCTTTCGTTGTTTTATTGATAGGGTATTGTTTAAAATTCCACAAAATATTTCATAGAAATTTATCTCCACTTTTAGTTTTCCCGAATATTTTGTTTGGCCAACTTGAAGGCTTCTGCCACGATTTTTCATTGTCTTATTTTCGAGAGAATTTTGTGTCTTTTGTTTTTTCCTATATGGTTTTTGTTTTCAATCATTTTTTCGATATTTGCAATTATATCTTTTATTAATATTCGTCTATAGTATTGTGTATGTCAAAGTCATTTTACATCAGTATATTTGTTCAGTTAACTTCTGTTCTTCTCGTCGTCAATTTTGTATGTTTTATTAAAAACTTTTATGCTTTTGTAACCATAAACTTGTAAAATTTGATGTTTATGTAGAATAATGTTTAGGACCAAAAAAATTTATCGGTAGATGCTACTTAATTAAAAAAAAATTTTGAATAACCATTTTAATATAATCGATATATAACTTTGCCTTCTGCATTAAAATTCGTTAAAGACATATATTTTCGGCCATTACAGTTCGTTATACAAAATATAGATCCAACGTTTCGATCCTAGTGTGGATCCTCTTCAGGGGATTCTATCAAAATTTTGGAGAGCTCCCATTCCCTTCTCTCGATCCAGTTTACATTAGTTTGCATACATGATCCCCTGAAGAGGATTTACACTAGGATCGAAATCTTGGGATAGAAAGATCCCATACAGTTGGATCTATATTTTGTATAACGAACTGTATCGGCCAAAAGTACCTACTTAGACTTTTTCGGATTTAATCACATCTGACTCAAAGTATTTTGGATCATAAAAAATGAATACAAAAAAGAGATTGTTATCAATTTCATCACTCAAGATTACGAAAAAAAATCTGAAAAGATAATTCCGGAGTACGAAAGATTGACAAAGCAGACATTATCGTAGTACTAATTAAAAAAATCTGTCAATTGTTCCTTTTGTTAACAATTGGACCGATATATTCCAATATTGTAGAAAATTTGCTATTGTTGAAGATAGTTCGAATTGTTTTATCAGCACTTCTGACAGGTATTTCCGACAAACAAATGTCTCACTTGACGCGTACGGCGAGGTTAAACAAAAGTGAATTACTTGAACGGCACAAGTACAAATACAATGATTCGTCTCGTGCGGCGCACGTGTAAATATACAATTACAAGCCATCGAGTTTCTTCAACGGTGCAAGAGCGTCCATTAGCCTTGTCCATATACATTCAACCGACACGAGTAGGGAACTTTTTCCCGGGGCCGCCTTTGTATTTCAGTCAATGCGGAAGAAGTCCCCGCCGATAAAAAGCCATCCACTTCTCGCGCGAACGCGATTACGTATGGACGAGCCTGTTCATCTCGTAAATGAAAACAAACTCGTAGGAAGAAATGCAGAAACCAATGCTGCGTCCTCGACTTCTGTTACGGCGTTGCGGTGTGTATGCATCCAGTGTATGCCAGGCAGTGCCAGGTCAGAAACCGGTTTCGAACACTCGCGCGTAAAATGATTGACAGACTTTTCGATCTTGGCTTTCGAGCCACGCTTAATGCTTTGCATAATGTATAATGAAGGTGTCGTCTTCTTTTTGTCTACGCGAGCATGCATGTGAGGGAGAGAGAGAGGCAGAGAGGGAGAGAAGATTTAATTGGGGCGAATAATTAAGAAATCGAAATAATTGTTATGGGAACTGTTAAAAACGTTACTCTCCCGGCAGCGGCAATTATCGTTTTCTAAATCACGGTTGCTCGCAATTACCTTCGCTTCTATGAGCTATCTTTCATTCATGCCTTCGCGTTTTTCGACACGCGAGGCTTGCCTGTCTTTTACACTCAATATTAATAAACATTTTCCTGCTTTCTTACAGCTTTGAAAAAAAGTAAATTAAAATATTTAAAATACATAATGATCTGTTATTTTAGGTTTATGTCTGTTAAAAGCGACGGGACGAGTAAAGAGTCAGATTTCAATGGAAACGGGGAAAATATTAAATAAATCATCAAAAAACTTTCGTATCAGTTTTCCTGACGTTTATTGACTTTTATAATAATAATTATTTTTAACAAGTTTCAATTTTATGTTTAAAATTTATTACTTTTTTGGTTTTTTTACTTACATTTTTTTACGATATTCTATTTGTTTTCACTTTTTTTAGCCTCGCCCTGTAGTGAAAAATTGATTTTAATACAGACTTCATTACTCGTAATAAATTTTCAATAAAAAAATAGAATTTAAGTTGAACTAAATAAAGTCTTACGAATTCAATCCTCTTGGCTTAAATTTTAAGTGTTATAAATTTACTGTATTTTTAGATTGAATTATTTTTTTTTTAATACAAACTTTATTTTTTTTTAAATATGAATGTCAGCCCAACCTACACTGAAAAGAATAGATCCAATGAAAATTGAACCCTTGTAGAAAATAAGGCCAGTTTATGGCCATTTTTTCTGGACTCCATTACTTTTAACACAGAGGCCAGACAAACTGGGCAGAAATTGGTGTCATTTTCTACTAGGGAACCGTTTGAATCGTTTTTCTTATAAGTAGTACGCTAATTTTCAAAACTGTAAATTCTTATCGTGAAAGTGATTGGAAATGGAATTTCTTGAGGAATTATATTCCTATTTTGCTTAATTGATGTGGAGCTGAACGATATATTTTCTTCTCTTTTTGTTTGACATGAAATGTAAATGTAACATTTAAAAATCGATAGAGCGAATTAAGTATTTCTTGGAGTAATCAATCACTCCTTTGAACTGAAAATAGCACATGTACCTGTTTATGTCACTTTATACTCGATTATTTGGTGTAATTATCCAAGCAAAACTTTCGTTTTATGTTTAGGGTTAAATTGTTTATTTTATTCGAAATGGAGAGGGCTCATACATAAAATGAATAAACAATAAGTTCAGAGTACATCATTTTTGTGTCATGAATTTTTACGAAATTTCTTATTAATTATTTTTTATTAATCATGTGGCAACATACAATTATCGCAAAATGATATTTTTCTTTTTCTAAGAAATTCGTCAGAATTCTTTTTAATTTTTTAATCACAACATAAGAGATCTCAATACGCGTCATATTATATGTGCTTAAAAAGAACAATTAAAAAGGACAGTTCTGTGTATATGATCTGAATTTTTGTTTATTTTGTATTTTTATATTTTTTTATAAATGTAGTACAGTAAAACTTGAGCTACTCAAGAAAGGACCTTTCTTATTCTATTTAGTTTTAATAAAGTAAACTTTTAAAACTCACGATTTAACAAGAATAATCCAATTTTTACAATGAGTGTTCGATTCAAAAGAAAATGGCGGATCACTATTTCATAATTTATTCTAATTCGAGTGCAATTTGTTACTCAGGGGTCGTCATTTTGATTTTTTTAAATCTGATTTCAGATTCTTAATCAGCGACTCAAAAAACCCGTGATTAACATGTTGCAATCGAATTTGGGCATATTGGTTACAAATCTGTAGTATAGAAAATGACATCAGTTTCTGTCCAATTTTTCTGGCCTGTATGTTAAAAGTAATGGAGTTCAGAAAAAATGGCCATAAACTGGCCTTATTTTTTACTATTCATATAAAATATACAATGCACATTTTTGAATAGCAAGTGTCGAAAAATTACACGGCAAAAAAACATAATTCTTTGTTGTATTTTTGTAAAATGAAGGGCAAAATAGCATTTGGTCAAAATGTTGCCTAAATCATTCGCAAGAACGATCACAAAAATAGTTGCGATGAACTTTTTGAAACTTGTCCACCTTTTTTCTGCTAATTGTACGAGGTTGAAATTCATGTCGAAAATCAGCATATCTCGGAATTAGAGGTTTATAGTAAAAAATATATATTAAGAAGATACTATTAAAAATAGCTTAATAATTCAACATATTATATACAAAAATTTAGAAATCATCTCTTGTAGCACCACAGTAGTAACCATCAAATTTCGTGATTTTATATCGCAAACAAAAAATAAATGACCGGATATTAAAAAATCATTGAAAAAAAAATGGAGAAAAACTTCTTAAGTAGCTTATTAAGAACTCGACTTGCAGGAGTGTCGCTTGGCCAATGTAAAAAAATGTACACGAGCTCGAGAAAAATTCGTAACAAACATTGGCTTTTACCTATGTTGCAGTTTCTTACTTCGCGATGATAACATAAATTAACTGCTTAATGGTCCAGTTTCCTGCAATTACAATTACGTCGATACAACTTACGTACGCGTTTCGTGTATGGAGCTCGAGATTCCTTTCTTCAAATAGTGGAAAGTTTTCGAAAAAGCATTGCTACAAACAAGGCTGAATCCAAATATTAAGGATGTATACGGAGCTCAAGAGCAACTTTTGTGGAACAAATGTTTAATATTAATTTTAAGAATTTTAATTTTATTATTGTTGGTATAGCGTCGTTGTTGAGATAAGGGATTGCCATTCTCGAATAATATTGAAATTTTGGAAATGCAGAGATTTTAACCAGTCCCTGTTAAAAATCGGATGTATGAAGGATGTACGAGGGTCCAACTTATATTTTATCACTCTTTAAATGCTTAAAATTAGTGACATAACCTCCAAAAATAACAAAAAAAAAAAGTGCAAATTAAAAGTGATTTGGAAGGGCAATTCTACATAACATACATAATCTCTAAAAAAATACCCGTCTAAAATTCAATAAGAATGTCCGAAATAAATTATGTACGCCTGAAGATAAGGAAAATATCATAGCTTTTGTCACAACATTATACCTACGAAGCTATCGGAAATGTATTTTAGATCATTGTACATCACGAGATACACTTGCGACAGTTAACGCCTTCTTACATTACATTTAACAAAACATCCCGGGAAAAAATGGATCAGATGTAATTAAATATGGATCAGATACAATTATATCTGCATCATGTATGACTTATATGTATGGAACATATATGATTACATCTGGATCATATATGTTCCAGATATAACGATATATAATTATATATGGATTTTGACCTGATATAAATATATCTATATATATGTACATATATGGTCATATGTATGATATGAAACATATATGATCCAGATACAACCTTATATATGATTCAGATACAATTATATCTGATCCAGATATAGACAATTACACCTGAATCAATTTTTTTCCGGGAACTGCATGCAAACTGAACATTCCTGGACCCCAAATGTATCATACCACGTTCAAATATACAGTAAATGTACAGTCGAAAAATGTGTATTATTTATGTATCCCAACTAAATCATTTGAAATATAAATGTCACTTCATTTTTCATAACATTTCAGCGTACTTCAGAAGTACACCATTTGTACATCTTTATACACTTCGTATCGGTACAGTTGTACATTTTTCATTTTTGTACACTTTTGGACCCGTATGTCAATGGATTTCTTCAGAACGTCTAGACATTCTGGAGACATTCTACGACATTCTGGTTGTATTCTGAAATATTCATTTTTATTTGGTTATCTGAGATGAATATTACGCTATTTATGGCCTCATAAAGGGATAAAATTGCCTTTTTTGCGGTTTTTCGCGTCTAACTCATTCCGGTAAATAGTTAGCGAAATATCATATAAACAAAGTTGTAGAGCTTGAAAAGACGAAGAATTTGCACCCTCATACGTTTCGTTTCGATAAAAATTAAATTAAATCTCAGAAAATTAGCGAAAAACGCGCTCCTTTTCACTAATTTTTTAAGATTTAACGTCTCCCCATGGACTCAATTTTTATCAAAACGAAACGTATGAGGGTGCAAATTCTTCGTCTTTTCAAGTTCTACAACTTTGTTTATATGATACTTCGCTAGCTATTTACTGGTATGAGTTAGACGCGAAAAACCGCTGAAAAAGGCAATTTTATCCCTTTATGAGGCCATAACTAGCGAAATATTAATTTCAGATAATATGCTCTTAAAGGGGAATTGTTGGGCTTGAAAAAATCTTTAAAATGCGCTCTTACTCGTTAATATAGGTTGAAATTGAGGCGAGTTATTGCAAAAACAGTAATTTTTTTTTCTAAACTTCAATTGCTCGCCATGCAAATTCTATGCGTCGGATCGAATTTTGGTAAAGGACTTTTTGATTTCAAATTTCACGAAGAATCACTTCCTGAAATTATATCCTCCAGTTCTGGGACACCCTGTATACACTGTACAATGAGTACAACTATTGAACGATGACAACGATTGAAATGAGGCACATATGTAAAAATTCATGAATTGGAAGATCGAGAGTAGAAAATGAGCCCAGTTTTTGTCTAGTTTCTGTCCAGTTTGCTTTTTTCCCATGTTAAAGGTATAGGGTAACTGGGCAGTGTAACAGAAAACTGGACAGATTTCTACCAGGGGACACGCAATGATATATACACATATCTATATAACGATCAAGGGAAATAACAAAACTCGAGAGATAAATAATTGCAATGAGAGTATATACATCCCAGGTAGAAATTACTCGTGGCATTCCGTTTTATTGTAAAGGCCCTATATCGGAAAATCATTATAAAATCTGTACGAGAAACTCTCTCGATTCTCTCCAGATTTTATGTAGAAAATCTAGAAATTTATAGTGAAAATTACTATAAATTCTAGGTTAGATAAAATATGAATTCTGACTCGTTTCTATATCGGTTTTATCTAGAAAATACTAGATATGATTATTTTTATAACAAATTTTGTTTAGGTTAGAATAAAATAGATTTTCCTAGATGAAAACTAGACAGATTCTGTTTAGATCATGTAGATTGTTATCATGGCTCCATATATGTTAAGCCTCTATACCTGCGGATATTATTGGGGCTACATTGTTTTCCAGTCTAGAACCAGTAATTATTCTTGGTAATCTAGACAGAATCGAACCAGCGCCACGGCGTGTATT
The DNA here is from genome assembly GCA_030522945.1 of Trichopria nigra. Taxonomy (NCBI): domain Eukaryota; kingdom Metazoa; phylum Arthropoda; class Insecta; order Hymenoptera; family Diapriidae; genus Trichopria; species Trichopria nigra. Next base: position 7,981 of record JAPYZR010004943.1, read on the forward strand.
TAAAAGATATTAAAAACCATTGAGCAAACAGCACGAATGAAATTAGCAAGTAATGCAAACTCAGGTGACATGAATGAATGAGTGAATGAATGAATTAATGAAAGAATGAATAGCTTTATTTCGCCTTTCGTGCGACGTCAAATTCCGAATGGCGCAAAAAAAATTACCACCCCGAGAAATCGTATAATTGATGGCGTGTATCGACTTTTACTCGGTCGTCGTGGCGCGTCGTAGCTTTTCTTTGAGCGAAATAATATCAATTAATGTCTTAATGGTTCAGGTTTCCGTAATTACAATTACGTTGGAAGACTTCCTTCCTTTTTGTTTTTTTCGGAAACGCCGACATTTTTTCGAACGAGTATCCCGGACGACTTAACGCGCCCTGACACACAGCATCCAAGTGAAGTATCGTACCGACGACGACGACGACGGCACGTCGCACTTTCCACGTAATTACGGATATTGATTTCCGCGAGAGTTTGAGGGCTCGTGTGTATAATGGCGAGCACTCTTTTTCCTGGTTTCTCTACTAATGAGAGGTGCGATCTCGCAGCTTCCAGGGACGAATTTATCGGAATTATTACGAATTCGAATTACGAACGACCCCAGCTATGTCGGGACTCGACATATAGCGAAACTTCCGCGGACTACTCCGAGGAAAGAAATAAACAACCTCACGCGTCGCTCGTGTACCACTTCACTTCTAACGTAATTTCCGCACTGCGAACTTTCCGGTTCACTTGGGCATGAAAAATTAACGCGAAACTAAAGCGGAAAGTTATTAATGAGTGGGGGGTGTGAAAAACAATCCCGTGCATGGTTCGGGAAATCAAATATTAACGAATGCGCGCCTCTCATTATATTCAACTGATAAACCACCTTGAAAGTATACGGACGATATACGCAACTATTTTCAAGTTTCAATTTCGTCTAACCAATATTTATTGGAATCATTCACTTTGGATTCTCTGACCAACCTGCATAATGGCATGCGCAATGCTTGATTCAATTGTCAAACGCTAGATGGCGCAGAATCCCGAAAGCAAAAATAAACGTCAAGTATAGATTTTTATTTTTCAGATCAATATTATTATAAAACCAAATGTGAAATTGACTAACGAGGAAAGAAATATTGTCGAACAATTGAAAAAAGAAATATACAAATGGCCACTTCATGTGTTATTGCTGCACAAAACTGAACGTATACAATATTCCGGGAGATTGCTAACTCCGCGTATATAACACTTAAAACTCCCGATCTAAATTGAATAATATCGCAACAGCGTAATTTAAGGACGAACGGATTTGCAGTTTAATTGCCAATTTAAAACGTAACGCCGAAGTATGCGCACGCGTACGGAAATCTAGATTAAGATGCATGGAAAAACGTCCAAGTGAAACTCAAATCCGCGTTTCACCATAATGTTGCTGCTTTTTTTTTCCTCCACCTCCCGTAGGTAAAACAAAGAAAGAAAAAAAAAAAGGAAGCGAGGTAACATTAATCCGCCCCGATATTCTCAATTTCTAATCGCGCGGATCGCGCGCGATTCCTGTGCGTCTTTTTTTCGATTGCGATGTTCTGACCTCGTCGAACCTGCATAAGCAGCTTGCAACTCTGGCGTTATCGGTCGTACATCCGCGGAGATGGCCGTCGATGCGTAATTATGTGTGCGATAGTGCGCTAACGAACTCTCGCCAAGAACCGACTTGGGCGGATGTGGGGCCGAGAGGTAGGGATTGCTACTGGCGAGTGGAAGCTGGAATCTGCCGACGTCCTATTCAAGGAGAAGACCGAGAACCTCGCTGAATGACTGAGAAGAAAAAAGCAGAGCATCTATCCCATAAATCGCTTTAAAAACTATATTTATATTAAAAAAAAAAAAAAATTATTAATAAATTTTTTTTAATTTAAATTATCGAAAACCCAAGAATAATTATTTATTGTACAATCTCTTCACTTTGGCTACGATCTTTAAATTAATAATTTATACACGGTGTCAACTGACGGATAATATTCCAAAGAGTGATTCTTCGCACAATTATGAGCAAAAAAGTCTTGTATCAAAATTTAATCCGATTGATGATGTGTGGTATTGGCTAATTGTTTTTTGTTGGTCATCGTAACTATCGATCAGATTAAATAAAAACATTGATTTTTTCTACACTGAAAACAAAATTTGTTATTTTCAGGTAAATATTTACTTGAATTAAGAAAAGATTTTCTTGAATTAAATGAGGTTTACTAAAAAGAAGGAAACATTTTCTTAATTCAAGTAAATATTTACTTGAAAATAACAGTTTTTTTTTCAGTGGACCACATTGCATTTTCGAGAAATGTGAGGTTATATATGTGTCAAAATTTGTGTTTTTTACGGTAGTACGAATTTTCCTTTTATGCCATCTTAAAGAGATACATCTTATGATTTGTATATGCGTCTTAAAATATTGACGTTTTGGACTTTATGAGTTGTAGACAAAAATACAAATAAAATGCAGAAAAGTTGCAGCCTTTCTTTGAAAGAAAAATTAGATTTTTTTTACAATATATTTGCTAATTAATTATTTTCTAAAAGTAACGAATATCAGGAACTCTTTTCTTTTAATTGAAGATGGTAGCTAATAATTCGTCGACGAAATCCGTTGACTGTAAAAGGTCTCTCTTAATATATTAAATTTTAAGAAGTATCATTAAGCAATATTAAAAATCATATTATATATATTAATATTTTATTTTTAAATATTTGAATAACATTTTACTGTACATAAAAATGTCTTTTAAATAAATAGTGGCATAATGAAAATTCAAATCCACGAAAGTTTTAATTTTCAGTCTCTAAATTATACAAATGTACTCATATGTACTTTAAAAGTAATATTTAACTCATGCCTCATTGTTACTCAACGATATTAAAACGAGGACTCAATTAGGTTCATGAATTATTCATGGCGGATTCAATATGGCGAATAAAACAGCAATATAATAAATTTAATTCGTTTCTTTAATTACTTTATACACGAGAAAAAGTTTGTAGCTCTTTATCTTACGTTATATTTTTGCAGAAAATCGGAATATAGAAAAATAAACTGAGTTCCAAATATACTCTCATAGTTGGAAGTAAATTTTGAGGATCGCAAAATCTAAACAACTTCAAAAACCTTCGATTCCCAAGTCTCATCAAAATCAAATTAATTAAATTTATTACATCCCTAGTAAAAAAATAACTGTTGCGCTAGCCTGTATCATGAACGCTGACCAGCGCCACAGTTTTTACCAGGGATGGTCATAAGCTTTGTTAGAGTTCCACACGGGTCGGAAAATAAATACACCGTTACTTTTAATCAGAACTCAAAACTTTATTACTTAAATTGACGTAGACGACGATATCGATTAATTAATATTGAATGCCAGGTGCGATCCTCTACGCAGCCTATTTATATCCAAGAACAAAAACACATCTCGTCACTAAATAACTTTCGTTACTAAGGAGAACGAGCTAGA
>JAPYZR010004944.1:0-11478 GCA_030522945.1 Trichopria nigra
AAGAACTGATAAATATTCTTAGGAATTGATACCAATTCATAAGAATTGGCCTAAAAGACAAGAATTAAGAAGAAAATTGTCAAAAATTGTGATAAAAATGCACGAGAATTCATGAGGAAATTGACATCAGTTGGTAAGAATTGACATGAAGTGACAACAATTAATAAGAATTGTCAAGAATTGGCATGATTTGACAAGAATTGACAAGAATTGACAAGAAAATTGTCAAAAATTGTGATAAAAATGCACGAGAATTCATGAGGAAATTGACATCAGTTGGTAAGAATTGACATGAAGTGACAAGAATTAATAAGAATTGCCAAGAACTGATAAATATTCTTGGGAATTGATACCAATTCATAAGAATTCGCCTAAAAGACAAGAATTAATAAGAAAATTGTCAAAAATGTTCATAAAAATGCACGAGAATTCATGAGGAAATTGACAACAGTTGGTAAGAATTGACATGAATTGACAACAATTAATAAGAATTGTCAAGAATTGGCATGATTTGACAAGAATTCACAAGAATTCACAAGAATTCACAAGAAAATTGTCAAAAATTGACAAGAAAATGTATGAGAATTCACAAGGAAATTGTAAGAATAACATGAATTGACAACAACTAATAAGAATTATTAAGACTTGATAAAAATAATTCACAAAAATGGTACAAATTAATGAAACCGTGAAAATCCTCAATAATTGATAAACTTGAACAAAACCTGCTGGTATAGAACTAACTAAAATTGATCAACCGATCTACTGGCCATTGAAGATGAAAAACTTTACTAACCACGAAAGTTTGACGTTCGATGCAAAAAAGTCCACTAAACAATCAATAATGATGATACTCGAAGATTGGTAATCTTGGCGAAATTGACAATAATTGACGCAGATTGCAAGTAACCGAGATTACCAATAAAAATTATGTTTATTATCGTAAAAATTAATTGCATTTTCATAAATAAATCTTAAAATAACAGGTTGAACAGACTCGCACAATGAAATAGTGTCAATTTATTAAAGTAAATGCATTTAGATACAAAGAACAATCCTACATATTACATAAACTTTATTATTTCAACCACCAACACATACGTTTATTCGCTTAAGCATGCTGTTTTAAACCCAATCGAATTAATGAGATCCTCGAAAGAAAACATGATATATTGAAAATACGATACCTTGTATATCTCTTGGCGAGAATTAGAGTGCACTAAGTACCTGAAACTTCAATTTGAAGAGTCTTCAAGTGAATCGTGTATCTTTGCGATAACTGGGGCGTGAAATAAATGATTTAATTTCACAGAAGTATACAAAAAATCAACTTGAAATTTGTTAATTAAATTACTTTTCTAAAAAATCTTCATAATTTTGAAATAAAAATAAAAAAACATTTAAAACTTTTTATTCGATAAAATGATAAATGTCGTTCTTAATTTCTTCCATAACTTTTTAATATTTGCATCCACTCAAAAATAAGAGATGTAAATTGCAAATACAATGGCATCTATTACTGTTATAGAGTTTGAATTTCCGGAGATCTCAGTAAATAAACAGTTGTATTATTTGAAACCTTGCACTGCGCTTATATACATATATGCATTTAATAGGTGTACATTTAATACTCACTGTTTGCACTTAGGACGTTAAGCATGGTAAACATCAGGGGTGTGCCAATGTACATCGGGCAGCGATGTTCCACCAACCGTACAACCAGGTTACGACATAGGGAGAAATTTACCTTATCTGACGTAGCCATCGGCCAGTATGCCATTCAGTTTCGTACGGCAATTCGCCGGTTTGTAGCTTTACTACGGAATACGAGGGCTTACGAAGATGCGAGCCACTAAATCACAGAAAGTCCGCGGGCTATGGTTAAATTCAGATTACAAATGTGACACAGACCCTTCTGACATTATACATATACAACTTTAAAAGTACGATTCTAGAATAAGTATATATGTTCTATCGTATATCTGGTCGCGTTTTGCTCGACTATATACGATACAGCCATGTTAGGCGATCTTTTATTATTATTGGTAAATCGAGACAAGACAATCTGTAATTGTTCCATTAGTAGTCGATCACAATAGCTAACTGTATTTCCGTCAGTTGTATCATGGTACGGTTCTGATGATAGCGTTACGACAATGTTTACATAGACAAAAAAAAAAACGTATGTTTTCTTTCATGACCATTGATTACAAATGAGATAAGAGACTGGTATCACATCAGGAGTGACGACAACTCCACAGTTAGCCTATAACCCTCGTTAGAGAAACCAAACTTTACAAGTCTGTCTCGCCTGTATAGTGACGGGGTAATATCGGCCAATTATTACGAAAGTACCCCATTATCAGTGACCATTCTGTAGGTAATATCGCTACGGGATCAATAATGACTTTACTACAGCAATAGACTTTACTGCTCGTACAGTGAGTATTAACACTGTAGATTCTATCGACAAGAATGTTGCTACTTCAACAGACAGAAGCGAAACTATTGTATATATAACTATTGCAATACCGACTTGATTATTTAGGGAATTTTTACATATAGCGCCACGAGCTTTAAAGATTCTCAACGTTTTAAGGAAATTTGAGATCAGCAGAGGGATTTACCTTATATATCCCAACCCGCAGGAGTTTCTTCTCGGTTCAATTTCCGGCAAGGTTGCACCCTAAATTTCTGATAATATCGCAACTTGTCCCCTACTTCCGGTGGCATAGCGACGAAATTGGAGGGGGGGGGGGAGGTAAGCGATATGACTGGAAGAGGATGAGGCGATGAACAGAAACTAGAAAAGTAAAATGACGCGTCGAAAAATAGCGAGGTTTAGCGTGGAACTTACATTAGCATACGCTAAGCGAAAGGAGCTTTACTCTCGTTTTATACAATAGCGCATACTATCTTCGAACTTTTGCGCACTTTCGGGGCGATGAGACTTTGCCAAGTTTACGACTTTCCTTCCCTTCTCTCTCTTTCTCTCTCGCCACTCCTGGGAAAGCTCGTTTCGCAAACCTGCGTGCTTTATGACACTGTCAGATTTCATTTTAGTTAAGCGTCGACAGCCTGCAGCACCAGCAATATAGTATATTCGAGTCTACGCATACCTCCTTATTAAGTCACATCTGGTTTCTATAAGTGAGAAATAGAAAACGACGTTTAAGGCTGAAACGAGGCTGGTTTATTTAAAAAATCTTGAAGATAAATTGATCGAGTGAGAAAAGTTCTATTCGTATAGTTAGGGATAGTTTTTTTATTGTTGACAACAGAATATTAAGTCTGCTTTGGTTTGAGTAGTCGAAAGGTTGCTTACTCTCTAAATTTCATAGAGTGCAATTGCACTCCACAGAGAGTGATTCAGCTACTCTTATAAAGGAGTGAATTTTCACTCTTTAATAGTGACATTTCACTCTGTTTGGAGTGTAAATTCCTCGACTCACTCCAATGTAGAGTGAAATTTCACTCCAAAAAGTGTGGAATGTCACTCTTAAAGACTGAAAATTCACTCTTTTGAAGAGTAGCTCCATTTTCACGCTTTAAGAGTGAAATTTCATTCCATGAAATTTAGAAAGTTATTCTTTTTCGAGCGAAACCTCTTGAATTTTTTAGAGTGAGAATTGGTCAATTCTTTTAAGGAAGTGAATTTTTTTCTCTTTCTGAGGTGGAACTTCATTATTTTTATAGTGAATCTGAAAATTGATACCCCAGCAAGAAGGAAATGTCGCTCTCGTAGGAGAAGCAAAAAATTCACGATTTTGAAAGAGTGGCTCAATTTTAATTTCGACAAATTTCGAGAGTATACCTTGAATTCTTATGTATGACAACGAATTAACTGTATATCAGTTGGTATACGATAATTGCGTTGTCCTCTGAAAAGAAATGTAAAAAATAAACTTAAATAAAATTCGGTAAGGGTAAAGTGAGTTAAATGTAAGGGTAAGGGTAATGAGAAAAATCACACTAATTTTTTGGAGTGAAAATTTAGTCAGTTGTTAAAAGTTGTGGATTTTTTGCTTTTCAAGTGTGAGATTTTAGTCTTGGATTAAATCGGAGACTATTTACATTTAAATGTAAAAAAAAAAGAAATGTAAAAAGTGAAATATCGCTCTTGAAAGAGTATAAAAATATCTTTTATAATAATGGCTCAATTTTCGCTACAAGAAATTTAGGAATACAACTATTTTTTCTGACCGGTATTTTTTTCAAATTTTCCTTTTTTTTCATGATACAATTTTGGTTAATAAAGAAAACTTTATTATCTTTTGATCAGTCATCATTCTTTATAATATATATGAAATGTATGTTTTCTTGAAAATTATTGAGAAATTTCTAATTCAACGTTGGAGGGTGATTTGCATCTTCTATGATTGTTCAACGCGAAGCCAACAGAGCGTCTTGGAAGTTATACTGCCATCAAATCCATACACCATATCCCTTATATTCATCTCAATTTCAAAACTTTATATCTTTCAAATCTTTTCGTATAACCAACAGGGTATATTATCAAATTTATAGGGTATATTAAAAATTATTTAAAACTTTACGACTGCGATAGCAAACACTGGAAAAATTAAAAATGAAAAAAAGTCCTTGTACTAAATGAAAATTTAAAATGACGTTTCGATCCAAAGTGCGGATCCTCTTAGAAAGCAAAATAAAAATGAATAATGAAAAAAATTTATAGAATATTTGTAAAAGTTGTAAGTCATATTTTTGTAGGAAGTCAGTTTTTTCTATTCTGAGAGTACTTAGCTTTAACATTAAATTAAATTAGATATAATTAATAAATTATACAGACTAAAACAGTTCTGTATACATAAAAACATATTACACAAATTCTGTATATATAAACTGTTTTGTATACTAAAACATTTTTTAATTAATTTGTGGTTTATGGAAAAAATTGTTGTTTTTAACTCCATTTCGCTACTCTTTAAAAATACCGGAAAACTTTAGGAATTTGGAAAAATAGTTTCCCGCCATTTTATTAGAAGGGAAAACTAAATGAAGCTAAAAACAAATTTTCTTCCTTCAAATTACGACAATTTTGTCCATATTTTGGAACGGATCATTATTCAGTTACTTGGAAAAAATGTATAAAAAAAATTGTACCCAATTTTTTTGTACTTTCTCAAATAAAATTGGCCATGTTGTTTTTCTAAAGTGTGAAGGAACGTAATTTAGTCCCCTAAATCGAAAGAGCACACATAAAAATAGTAAGATAAGTAAGTTCCATCTTGATTTTTTTTTTTTCGATTTGGAGATGAGTTAAAAATTCGGGGCATTAATGGATACAATGAGTGGCTTAATTTTCATTCCAAGAAATGTAGAGGGTACCCATTGATTTAACAATAGAAAATCAATAAAAGTATAACTATTCTATAGTTCGATATTTTTTGAAAAATTTTTTGATAATTTTAATAGTTTTAAGGATAGCGCGAGTTTGTAAAATGCAAAAGCCCTTAATTCCATTATTAATTAACCTTGCGGTGCATGTACTTTTTCATTTTGCCACATGATGAAATAAAGAAAAGTTAAAACGATTCCGTGTGCGTGGTGAACTTTGCCTGCCTGGCAAGCCAGCAACCGGTGCGTCGGTGGAGCGCGGCTGGTTATCACCTACCAGGGGCACTTTCAGTATAGCATAGTTCCTGAAGTATATTTGCTACAGAAGGTATTTTCATGAACTATTTTCATAACTATTTAATGAAAGTGTTATTACAACAAAGGACAAATATACAATTACAAATTCCTAAAGTGTGTGAGTGTGTGTGTGCGTGTGTGTGTATATATATATATTGAACAATTTCGATTATTCGAAAAGTTATTTCATTTAGTTGTAAGTTTTAGAGGCAATTTCATCGTCATTGATTAATATTTAGTGATTGATTGAACAAACTGTGTTCAAGAACTTAGAGTTGAATTTCGCATTAAATTTTAGGTTTGGTTCAATAACAATAGTTTATATTATAAATTTATATTATAAATTTAAACTAGTTAAACAGAAATGTTTGGTTTCATCATATTTTAAATAAAGATTAAATCTAATTAGATGTATAAATATCAAAATCAATTTTATTGGACAATTTTAAAAATGAGTTAATGAAACCTCCGAATTATTGTTAATTTAATCGTTTTTAGTGGTTTTTGATGTCTTAACAAAAAGTTTGTGTAATAATCAACATAAATATTTCTTGCATTTCGACACTAAATAATCATAAGCTAATTTTATTAAGGCGTGCGATAACTGAAAATTACATCTTTAAAAAATGAACGTTATTATACTTTGATTGTTGAGTAAAAATAAAGGATTTTTTTTAAACAAAAATGTTAGTTGAATCAAAATCCATTTATTTATAACAAGTTTTATTTACGATTGATCTCCTCCCCTTATAAAATATTTTCAAATTTTGTAAAATCGAAGTGTTTCAACAAAATATATTTATTAATACAAAATATTTAAAAAATGAACTATTCAATATAACTTAATTAAGGACATTTAATTAAGTCTTTAACAATTAAGGCCTTAACGAATGATTGATTCTTCATAAACTATAACGTTAAATGTAGCGATTTGTTCGAATCGATTTTTTATGTTATTGTTTTCTTTTTCGCGAAAATATTTTTCTTCAGAAAATATAAATTATAATACTGTATTTTATAGTTGAAATACCTCGATTATATAAATGTTTTAACTATTTTTTAAGAAGAAAAGTTCTTTCGTAATTATAAGTTGGGAATTTAAACAATTTGTATTCCTTTCCAATTTAAAAAACAAATATTCCTTTAATCGAACAGATTAGATAAGGTTAAACGAAAATGTTCAACTATACTATTAAGGTGGTCCTAAAGTAGAACAGTTCCCGACCTAACCTAAAAACTAGAAAAGTATAAATAAAGAAGGAATGAAACATTTTTTTCAAAATTTGGACTTTGAAAGGGTGATTCTACACATCATATATGAAATCACCAACAAAATATCGGTTACATTGATTGCAAATTAAAGGATGAATATCCGAAATAAATAATTTTCTCTTACCAGCAACAAAAATAATTTATTTCGTTTAATTCTCGTTTAATTTTGAACCAATTTCAGCGATATCTTTTTGAGGATTGTATATGTCATGTTGAATCACCCTTCCAAAGCCGGAATTTTGAAAAAAACGTTTCAATCCTCTTTTATTCATACTTTTCCTGTTTTGAGGTTAGGTCGGTAATTGTTCTACTTTAGAACCACCTTAATAGTAACATTTTTCATTTTAAAAATATTACGTGATGATATCTAGCAGTGTAATAGTATTGTAATATATCTGTAATATATCACCGCGGTATATCGCCTCGAAATATTTCGCAATATTTCAAGAATATTACGTTAAGATATATCGCAATGCAATATTGCAGCAATACTTCAACAATATTTCATATAGTTATATTGCGCCATAATTTTCCTGAAATCTTGCTGCAATATTACGGCGCAATATATCGGTATGGAATATTGCTGCAATATTTCTGCAATATTTTAATTTCATATATCACACTCAAATAATGCGGCAATATTGAAGTAATATTACCGCAATATTGCAATATTACGGCAATATTACTGCAATATTTCCTGCCGTGTGGGATGTCTTTTTTCCAAAATACGATTTTCGGCAATTATAACCTTCCATGAATATAAGTTTGCGAATTTGTTTAATTTTCTTCAACGTTGAGCAGTAATATATTAATGGTATAAATCTTTTTTTTTTTAATTTTGAAGAGAATAGCAAAAGTGTAGTAAAATTTTGTCTTATACCCCATTTTCGATAAAAAATTGGTACACTTGCGTGCAATATATTATTTAAGCGTCATTACACAGAAAAACTGATGCGTTTGGTATTGAGAAAGTAAAAGGACAATGGAATTAAAGATTCATACTTTTAACGGTTAAAAGAATATTGCAGGGCGCCGATATTTACAGTAGAAAGTGCAAAAATATACAACTTGATAAACTCTAATCTTTCGTGTCAGTTTATCCATATATGGATATATATACTATGCGGTTTGATCGATATACTTATAAATAATATTGATTATATTATTAAAACTTTATTATTTTATTGCAAATATTATCAAAGAAGACGACAATTATTTATAAATATATTTAATAAACACAATATATATACAATTCAATTGAGAATCTCGCAATTTTTATTCTGAGCATTCAGTTGACTCGGGAGCCCGTGGTGCCGTTTCTCGTATTCAAATGGCATTTGTTTTCCATTACTTTCCCGAATAACGTATCTCGAGCAATCACTGCCGTGCGAGAACCTCGGATCGTCTCAGCAATAAATATACACCGTCATTTGTTATAAATTTCGATTCGTTACTCGTGCGTATAAGAATTCAAGCGCCGTCTTATTCGTGGCTCGTGATTCGGCATGGACATCCGTTTGAATAATGGTTTCTAAAATCAGTAGACGTCTCCCCCGGGAGAGTTAAGGGATGAGTCCCTACTGCTTGACTTTATACGTAGGTTTTTATGCATTCATGGACTAATGCGTACAGCCGCGTTCAATTCAGGATGAAGGAGTAGGACGGGGCGGGGGTTGTAAAAAGAAGGATGCTCTTATATATTTGTTTTCCTTTAAGAGACGCTGTACTGCTCCTTGGATACCTGTTTTAAACGCTTACGGCGCGCCAGAGGCCGGTACACTTGGGATACTACTTCCCCTTTCTTTCTGTCTACCCTTAGATTATACCAAAAACTTTTGCTTGAACCGCGAGTAGCAAGATCATTCAACCTCCATGATAAACTCCGGATATATGTAAGCTTATCCTATAAAGTTAGTGCTTGGAACTTTTCATCAGGCTTATAAAGCAAAGCTAATATACCACGGAGGCTTGTATGTTAATTATATATACAATATTACACGCACGGCAGGATATATTGCAGCAACATTGCAGGAAAATTTCAATATTGCAAATGCATATTGTGGCAATATTGCAGAAATATTACTGCAAGACACGATGTCCGCCTTTTTTTTATCGCAGCAATATTGCGCGACCATCTCAGAAATATCTTTGAAATATTGCAGTAACATTCCAGAAATATTACGACTACATATTTGAAATATTGCTAAAATATAGTTGTAATATTACGGTAATATTACTCCCTGATATATCGCGACATATTTGCAATATTGCAGCAATATTTCAGTGCGATATATCATAAAGTAATACTTCAGCATTATTGCTTCGTTATATACCGCAGCATAATATTTTTTCAATATTGCATCAATATTTTATTACGATATATCATAATGCAATATTTCAGCAATACTGCGGCAATATTACTTCGTGATATATCGCAGCAATATTGCAGCAATATTTAATTACGATATATTATAATGCAATATTTCATTACGATATATCATAATGCAATATTTCAGCAATACTGCGGCAACATTTTTTCGTGACAGATCGCAGTAAAATATATCTGCAATATTGCACCAAAATTTTACTGCGACATATCATGAAATAATATTTCAGCAATATTGCGGCAATATTGCTTTGTTACATATCGCGACATAATATATTTCTGCAGAATTGCATAAATATTTCATTACGATATATCATAATGTAATATTTCAGCAATATTTCGGCAATAGTGGTTCGTTATGTATATCGCAGCATAATATTTCTTCAATATTGCATCAATATTATGTTACGATATACCATAATGCAATATTTCAGCAATACTTCGACAATATTACTTCGTGATATGTCGCAGCAATATTGCAGCAATATTTCATTACGATATATCATAATGCACTATTTCAGCAAAACTGCGGCAATATTGCTTTGTTACATATCGCGGCATAATATATTTCTGTAGAATTGCATAATATTTCATTACGATATATCATAATGCAATATTTCAACAATACTGCGACAATATATTACTTCGTGATATTTGCTGCAATATATCCTGCCGTACGGGTAGCTTTTACGACAGCAACGCGCTTTTGTTTGTCACCATCCCATAATGTTCAAACAAGACGAGTTCTAAGATGTGATAAACAAGAAAGATTTGTTAACAGTCAACGCTGACATTTATCGTAAAATTCTCAAAATTTGACCCTTATTCAAGAATATGCAATATTCTAAATACTCCACGTGAGGGTAATTTTTCGTCGCCCATCACGATTCAATGTCGGTGCACGTTTAAACGGAATAGCGGGTTTTCGCGAATCGCTCGCGAATGGCTGCACGGGAAGGTATCCTTATGCAAACGAGGATCTTGTTTCTAAATTGGGTTGCGAGTCGAGTCTCGTAATTAATATTTGGGAGTAATGGCGTATACGACAGGGGCTCCAACGAGAATTGCCCGAAGAGTCTGCCAAAATCTGCCTCTGTATACGAAATTCCCGCGTGGTGCTCGTCGTGATCCACGTTAATAAAACACGTTACATTACACAGACCAAATACGGAACATTGTACCTGAAACTAATACAGGTTTGTAAATATTATTTATACAATATTAATATAAAATGGGCGACTTGTATCGACACCGGTTTCAGCGTAATTGGCGGGTTTATACTCGTACACGATAATCGCGATATTGGTCGCTTTGGAGTATATACATATAGCGAATGAGATATAGAATGCTAACGATTGCCCATTACACTCTCGTAGTATAAGAACAAGATAGTTTTTGAATTCGTGGAGAAAAAGTAATGCTCTAATATAGGACTATTAGCGGAGCTGAAGGAAGTCGTAAATTTTATTAGGATTAATCAGAATCTATTAGTGCGGGCATTTATTACATTCGTATCATTTTTTTTTTTTTTTTTAGTACATTTGTATCGATTCAGCGTGCCGACCATATTCCGAGACACAATATATATTTTCAGTTGCGAAGTATAACGTCTACGACTAATCAATGAATAACTATATATACGCCATGCCGATGAAAGAGGTGCAGATTACACCACCCAATCACTTATATGCATGAAAATTGTTTAATTTCCGAGTGAAATTAGCCGATGAAAAATTCCCGGCCAGCTATCGCTGGCTATCGATTATTTGAAAATTGTCAGACACGTTTCATAATTTCCGTCCGATGAGTGTCGCGGCATTTATTGCTTCACCCATCGAGAGTAATTATAAGCGCGACAATTTTCAATAAGTGGCGAGCGTCGCCCTTGCGCTACAATAAGTCTAAATTGCAAATGCAAATAAGTAAACCAGTTTCACGAAAGAAATCGTCCCTTTCGCAATGACTAATCGTGCGAGCTCATCATAATACATACATATATATAGGGTGGACCAAATGAGTCTATAATGGGAAATATCTCGAAATAGAGGCATAATACAAAAAAATACACTTGAGACAAAAGTTGTAGGGGGCGAAGGGGGACATGCAATGGTATCATTAACTTTGACCTTGAATTCGAATTTCAAGATTATTTAGAGGTTAAAACG
>JAPYZR010004945.1:0-11768 GCA_030522945.1 Trichopria nigra
GCTTTTAGCTAGTTTCTGTCCAGTTTTCTTTTTTCCCATGTTAAAGGTATAGGAAAACTGGGCAGTGTAACAGAAAACTGGACAGATTTCTACCAGGGAACTGCAAGGACGTTTTAATTTATAGAGAATACCGTATAACTGTTTAAGCAACTCACTCTAAAACAAATTAACTCAGCATGTCAGCACCTAATATCAGAGTTTTAACGTAGATCTGTTTGAATACGATATTACGAACCTGTTATTATTCATTAATGTACAGGGTAATCAATAAGATACCTAGCGGTACAGTCACCCTTTTTCACAATAGTTAAGAATTAATTTGAATAACAGAAACAAAACAATAAAATGGTTGACACTGAATCAAAAACTGAGTGTTGGAAATGATATGGATTGGATTCCTTTCCGAAACTTTCTCACATTCCGCCTCGTTACACGTTCAACTCTGAACTCTCTAAATATGAATCACTGAAAGATTCGACCGCTGATTGTCAGCGAATAGTCACTGATTTCACTAGTGATAAGTGTGCCACTGAGAACCATCGAATAGTCGCTGATTGAATCAGTAAACTACTTCTGTTACTGATTCATAAGTTATACAAATTTATATTTCACTGAAATATTCAGTGAAATACAGTCCACTAAATTAATCAGTAAAATATACATTTCGTCCTCTCTCCCTCTCTATCTATCTACCTCAGCATACATAACAGTTTCATTGTCACTTTATTTTTAAACAATATAAACTTTTACATGATTTAAAAGTTCTGCATCAGCTGCTTAAATCAGTGATTAATGACTTTCACTATATTTGCATCAGTGAACTACATATTTAACTGATTGTATATCAGTGGAATTAGCTGTAAAATCAGCAATAATTTTTTCACTGGAAATTTCAGCGGAATTTCCAGTGATTTTTATTTAGAGAGAAACGCATCCATGACAAAGGTATAAACATTACGCGTACGCGGTTTAGGTTATTGTCATAAAGAGGGTGTCTTTCACCTCGCAGATTACACATCCAACGCACTTTCGACTTCTCAGCCGGAATTACGAAATGGAGCCTCTTTCACATATCAGTTTCGCGGAACGAGAACTCCCCGAGACGGATATATCCTGCTTAAGCAGCCGTGGAAGTTACCGATCGAGAAAAGATACAATTACTTCCGATTCCACGGCTTTATCGGTATTATAGACTTTGTCGAGGTTGGCAGCACTTTGGGTCACTTGTAAAAATATGGATAATGGAGAAGGAAATACCGTTGTAAATGTTTAAGGTGATCGTATGTCAGAATCTTGAAATGGCGAATATAATATGGCTGCATTCGCTAAAAAATTTGTAATACTATCATAATAATGACGTAATTTGTTGTATATACACTATATTGTTACTCAAAAGTGGAATAATTAGTACAAAAAATTATAATAAAATAAATTTTGGTCGCTCGTGTATGTATTAATTATATATTAAATGAAAAATCGAAACCTAACCTCACCCGATCAAACCTAACGTATATATTCGCGAGTCCCCATAAACCGAGTCCTCGCAACTGCTCCAAGGGATTTACATATATATATATATATATATACATACATTTTATTCTGTGACCCTACAAAAAAACGAATATTATGTATCAAGGGCGGAAAGTAAAATATTATACTACAAGGACAATATTGTCAACTTAAAATTTGTTAAAGTTTATTAAAAACAATAAACTTAGAGAATGAAAGGCATTGTTGTTCCACCCGTGATGTCTATGTAACTCGTTATATTCGAATGAATATCTTTCACTTTCTCCATTGCAATCTCACCATCATCAAAAGATATTTCCAAAAAATGGATGATACACTTTTTGAAAAGTACAATTCGACCAACTTTGAGCAACAATTATTTACGGAACCTAATCAAAAAATAAAATAATTTCTAACAAACAATGACCCCGTTCCGGTTTTTAAATTTGTGTTTAATTTCTTTAACGTTTGGTTTTTATGTCGTCATGATATTCGTTTAATAGATGATATAATTAATTATTAAATAATCATTATTCATTTTTTTTTTTTTTTTATTTTCCTTAATATTTGTATATACATCAAACAATACCACTTTTATGTTTATGCGTTATAAATACACGATGTACATACATGCCAATTCATAAAAAGTAATTAAAATTACGCGATCATTCAAAACAAACTTCTGAACTCTGTTTTTTTTTTTTTTTTTGCATAACGAGATATAAGATTTGTCAATTACATACTACGTTCTAAATGGCAGTATGGTGCAACAAGTTATTAACATTATGTTTAAACACATAATGCATATATATCTGTTTTATTTTACTTCTTGCGAGTATATTAACTAAGGTAGTTTATTGCTTTGCTGATAGCGTTCATGAAAAACCTATATAGAGAGTGTAAGTTTTAATTTTATTTAATCTTTTTATATACACCGGGTTAGACAAAACAATAATTATTTTAGAAATGTGGTGACAAATTATATTGAAAAGCTTTGCTAGAAAATCACTATTTGTATATCTTTCAAAAATTTCTTTCATTTTTTTATCACTTAGATCCGTCATTGTATCGTTCATATACAAAAATTGTTTTATGTTCTGAGTTGAGGCCTTAATATATACCACTGTTTAGAAGGACAATTTCAAAACTTTCATTATAATTATCACGATGAAAAAGACGTATACTTGAGCGTAGTTAGCACTCACAACTTTAAGAAATAAACAAAGTTCGAATTGAACTTAATATACAAACAACTATGAAAATATGTTTCCATTATTGTAAGCTTGTAAACTACCTTTATTCTCGTTATTAAAGCACTAATAAGTATCGTTCATAATGCGGACGCTAACATTTCATTGGGGAATATGAAAGGACACTTCCGTAAAGTCGTTATCAAAAACTCGTTTCTGGCTAAAATATTCTAAGCGTGCAATTGGAAACATGAATTAAAGTCGCATTGATTTGTATTACACTGATTTCGCATTTTTCATTTAGTATACGAATTGCAAGGTTCTTGATAAATCATTTTGTATACGGTTTTTAATAAATGGTAAGAAACGTATAATCTGTATTCTCGATATAGATATAATTACTCCTCCCTATACGCTGGGCATATAAACACAAAACTGGACTTTCATTAAATAGAATGAAATTGCATAAATTCTGGAAACTATCTTCTTATGTAATCGTAATTATTTTAAATATTATCGAACAATCATAGAAACATAACCAGGAGGAAACGACGATTGCTTTTGCAGCTATTTATAGGTAACGGTTAACAGCAATTTGCGCGTAATATTTATTAATAACTACTGCGGGTGTAATTTTGTGTCATTAACATGTAACATTATGCAATACACACATATATCGTGTCTTTACTTCCTTGATCTAGCCGAAAATATTAAGTTAAGTAATACTCAAAATTTACACATACTTATTGTTATGGTCGCAAGCACAATACATGATGGAAAATCCAATTTTCTATCATGTAGTCTTATCGTTTTTTCTTTTTTTTGTAACCAGGCAAATACAAATAATCACAAAAATGCAATCAGCAATTACATTGCAGACTGTTATGTCGTATGGATCAAACGAATGTCAATGTTCTGAGGACCGGACGATAAATTGGTCGGGTCGGTTACTTTTAATTGGCTTTTAATTTTCAGAGATTGCAGTTAAAGCAGCGCAAACAATATAAATGCAGAATATAATTATTTACCAACATTCGATAACTATCAAGGAGACAAATTAAACAAAAAGTGAACGATATTAAAAATGGGTTTGTGCCTTAAAAATGGGGCTTATGTTTACATCCTTGTGTACTAATTTTCATTTTTGAATGCTAATTTTAATTTCTATTTTTTAATTTATATATATATATATATATATAATAACAAATTGATAATACTATATTCCGTCAAATTGAAAACATCGATTTTTATAATTTGCCATTTTTTAGTCAATAGGAACATAAAAAAATGTTATTGTCAAAAAGTTTCGTCGTGAGTGGTCTTTGAATTTAATAAATTCTATCTCACGCGAAGAGATCATACTTATTTTTCGATTAATGATGATCGATCGGGGCGCCAGATTGTACGTAACGTCGTCTGTTATCACTTTTTAGCGAATAATTTCGGGATTGGGTTTGTCGAACTCTGGGGCCTTAATTCCTCTGGCACGTGCTATTGAATACAGACTCGGGAATGACCTACTAAAATGCACGTTAAGACACTAAGATTGGCATGAACATACATATTTTAAATAGTGAATTTAATTTCAAATTATTTAATATTTCCCCAATTACCTGAGGAAAGTATTGCTATAGGAATATATTACTAAAGAATATTTTTCTTTATACCTAAAAACGACTTTGATATGCTCGAGTAAAATGGCAAATCATTTCTTAACTTAATGTACTAACTTAACGTAATCAATTGACAAATAATTTTTGTACTTAGGAATTTTTTAGTTTTTGGCACTTTTTTAAAACTTTAAGCATTTCAAAAATTGTCTGTGTTTATGGATTTTTTTTTAAGTCAATATCTATATTACACTTTTGCAGTTGACAAATTTCAGTTACTTCCTTCAATTGTTAAAATTTTATCAATTAAGGCTAATTTTCATAAACTTATACTCTAACCAAAATTACACTTCACATATATTTCCTTAAAAAAAGGAGTTAAACTGAAAGAAGTAAGATGAAGATTGAGTTATCACACTGATGTCAACGGCAACAAACATTCGTGAATATCTTGGAATCAAATTTTACTCTACAAAGAACAAAAATTAAGAAATTCTTTTTAAAAAGTCAATTTTAATTTCCTTAGAGTGACATTTCTCTCTTCCTATACAGTGTAAATTATACGATTCACTCAAAATTAGAATGTACTCTCTCAAGAAAGTGTGAAATGTCACTCTTAACCTTTAGAGGGCGAGGGTTTTGGATCTTTGATCCTCCTAAAAAATGCATAAAATTGATTTTAATATGACTTTTAATTGAATTATTTAATTTTCGTTGTCGTTGAATTTCATTTTCTTAATTTTTCCAAATTAAATTCCAGATATGAAATCATCGAGATATAACAAATCTATATATATATACATTTTCTTTATAACAAAGGAAATCTAAAATGTTTGCCCGCCATATTGGATACGCCCATCTTGAATTTTCCGAATCTTCATTTGTGACTTTTATTACCAAGGAATTATTATTATTTATTATTTATTATTTATTATTAATTTATTATTTATCAAGGAACTTTCTTTTATACAGATGATATTTTTTTTTTTGTTTTTAGCAAGTATACTGAATTTCCTTAAACATCAGTAAGTGACAATTCAGTCTTCTAAAGAGAAACTCAATTTTCATTTTTTTAGAATAAAATTTCATATTAAGACATTTAACGAAGTTGTTGGGAGGCATAAGTTCTTTTGCTTTGTCAACTGGAAAATCTCTATTAAATCGGATTTTAAACAATAATATATAATTGTATAAATTATAGAGAATTTTCAGTAAGCTTAATTATGTACTTACTGTTTTTTTTTTTTTTTTTTTTAAGCCGTATCTCCAAATCCATTCATCGCATTAATAATAAAAATACCTTGGAAAGCGTCACTTGACCTTCAGTATACTGAATACAAGTCTCTTTCAATTTCGTATGACTACATCTTAAAAGATATCAAAAACCATGAATGAAGTAGTGTGATGCGGATCGCCTGAATATAATTTGTGTGTTTTAGACAAGTTTTAATAAGGATTTTGAATTTAACATCTTCCACATCTACATCTAAAAAGACGACTGAGTCTGATTATATAAATAATTTTGATTTTTAATTTAGACATACATATGTCAACGTCAGTTTGTGGATTCCGATATACATATATTAAAGTAAACAGTTACTGACAGTTAAAAAGTATTTTCGGCCGCAAATCTCTGGCCGAAAATTTATTATTTGTTATTATTATAGTCAATGACAGTATTGTTTATATATTCTATTTATATATATATATATATTATATATTGCTTTTGTATTATATGTCATTTTCCATTTTTGACCTAAGTCATAAATATCGTAATGCAGGTATACTTCCGAAAATGTCCATTTTATTTCGAGTGAAACATGTGTGCATCATTGCGACACGAAGCAATCTATTATGCCGGAATCTCGTTCGGGCAAAAATAAAATGCACATAACTTTTAATTGAAATTCGTCCTTCCGTGACTGGGATAATCCGCCAGGTGAAATTCGAGTTCAGGAAGCTGGACGTTACGTTTTTGTTCGATCTCAAGGTACACGAGGTTCAATGCATCCGAGACGTGCGTTTACGGTCCACCTTTCGCCGTTTCTCGTTACGCGCCACTTTCATCCTGCAATGAACGTGTAAGTCCACGCAGGCCATACGTCATGCTTATATTATGCATGCGTGAGTCAGAATCTTATGCGCGAAAAGCATTCTTTGCATTTTTCGAATCGTTTAATTACGTTAGGGCAAAAGTATAATTTGTGATGCGTATCGGCTTTTCTTCAATCTTTTGGCATGTATTAATCTCTTTTTGGATGATTCGTGAATAGGTAAATGCAGAATCAAGAATGTAAAAATGGGGACAACATTCATCCCATCGTCCATGAACAAAATTTGGACGTACATTGGATGTCCGTTGTACCTGGTCAGGATGTACAGTATGGCTTGTTATGATAACTTCTGTCCACAGTAGAATAGAATAGAATATATCGAGAAAGTAAGAACATTGACCCATAACGAAGGCACCTTTGCACTCCAAGATTTCAACATTGTATTTCAAGTAATGTTTTAATCAATCAACTCGATTCTTTTTTTTATCTTTTGTTAAATGTTTGAAAACAACATCCAAATCGTGATCTTTTACAGACGCAATCGCAATCGGGGTTCGGTGACAGGACAATGGCGTTACGTACGATCCACCGATCGGTTTCTCCTCTCAATCGAAGAGTCATTTTTTCTCCGGACGTGGCACCGATTAGCACAATGCGAGTATACGAGCTGTCGGCGAAAACACACATGTCCGATTCGTGAGGGAAGGATGTCGAATTTGATGAATCGCGATGCCCGTACGATGTATCGAACTTTCGCATTAATGACGGATCATAAATTCATTGAATTAACTTACGTAACTGCCGACTTGACGTGTGTGGCCCTATAATTGAATGTATAATCTCTTTTTATTTTGAAAATTGAATCAATAGTAAAAATAAGTCCAGTCTTGGACACGAGTAGAACGTTATATGATGTTTACCTTCCTGTTGTTCCGCGTCCCTACAATGCACCTATGTCACACAAAGATTTCAAATGGACTCTGGCTTTTAAATTGGCATTGTACATATTATAAAGATCCACTGTACTTAAGTAAATCACAAACGAGAAAATACCGAGTTGACCTAAGCTCAAGATGCAATTCAACCTCTAGGAACATTGGTAGCTACGATTTTCACGCCTATAGGTGTTGGATGCTTCATTTACTTATTTATTAAATAAAGGAACAACAACTTAACAACAGTGACATGATTATTCCTTCGGTAGACAACCTGTATTTTCACTTTTTCCCGAGTGATGATGAATCCCTCCATGAAGTTCAGAGAGTATAACGTATACCAAAGGCAACAGGTGGATGAAACTTAATGGCTACGATTATTCGTAGAGATATAATCGTAAAAACGGAAAATATGATACCTATTTATCAAGCGTTCGCATAAGTTGCGTACATCCATGAAACGCGATAGTAATTTTTGAGCATCCTCTTTGCCATAATAAAAATGATTTACGCGGCGGCGATAACGATCGGTATAAACAACCAGGCGTTTTTTTTCCGGCGTATGAACGTTTAAACTTGCGAGTTTTCGTCCATAATTTCTGGGTTAAAGGTAAACGAAGGTACGCGAATTTTTCGAGGCCCATCGGGGGGGCATGAAAAAAGCACAAGCGTCAAGCAATATCGCGCCGCCGAGTGGCAAGCGTCATAATTGGTAGCGCTTAACGAATCGTATATGCTGAAAACGATCCAATTTACTGCAATCGCTGCTCGCGCGATACGCTCACAACAAGTCGCCGGGACAAGACCGATGGTGCCGTCGGCTATTCGCAAGGGTCGCGACCGATAGTATGTAAGTGCCACGACGATGTCGTCGACTATTCGTAATTCACGTCGATAATGAACCCGTGCAATTTGCGCGATTTGTACCCTCGCCATCGCTGGTCGTTTTGTAAAGACGCTTTCCGAAGTGATTTCGTACCTGTGTACTTGTTTATCTCCGACCAGAGACGATCCCCCCTCCCCAACTTTGCACGGGAGCAACGCTGGATTCACGGCGATATAGGCTTTTTTATAGGATTTCCTTGCAGGATACATTAATATTCACCTGGAGTCAACGAGAAGCGATTTTGTTCGCCTCGTCCGAGCCGATATCTTATTGCGGGAAGATGAAAATAGAATCTGGTTGCAGCAAGAGTGGCGAGTATCCACTACTGCATTTAGGATTCCACTTCAAAAATGAATGTCACTGTTGATAGGAAATTAATCATTTTTACTTTGCAGTTCGTATAAAGGAATGTTTTTCGACTCTTACAATGGTGAGTTTGACGGACTACATTTTGATTTTATACAATTTGTTGGTTCGTGGTTTTTGAAACGGATTTTGAATCGGAAAAGCAACCATCGTCTATTTCTCCCATTACAACTCTCTTAGTATGGTACGTAATTTAAATAGTGTAACATGAAATTGGAAAAAGATCAATTTTAGTACAAGAGTTTGAAACTTCATTTCGATAAACTTCATAGCATTTGAATCAGACCCCTAAATGCAAGATGGCCAGGGCACTAGGGAAACATTCGCAACAGAAAAAGGACGTCGAACATAGACACTTTTAGAAGGACTGAGCCCATGTTAACCAGTGATATCCTTTTTAAGTGAAATAGACTCGCTGACTGGAAATTTATCAAACGTATGGATGCAATGTAACAGACATGATGACGTAGGAAGACTTTGCCCCTCTCTATCATAAATTAAAAAGTTTTTAAGGGTGAATACAGGAGTTGTGGTTTCGAATAAACATAACAGAGCACTTGTTGATGAAGCGATCGAGTACGCCCAAGTGGTCTAGAATGATTGATGGAGAATACCGTTAATCGCCACAAAGAAATGACTGGTAAACCCTCCTTACTTATAGGAAAATAAATACTCCAGAGGGATTACATGCATATGACGAGTGAAATTCTTGCGATGATCTCGTTATGTAGATTTCCCCGATATTTCATAAAATTACACGATCATTTTGATCTCTCGAAATACAACTATCAAAGTAAGACTTAACATTGTCGTATAATTGGACCCATTGAAAGCTTAAAGTGACGTCGTCGAGAGACTCTCGCAACTGCACCGTATTGTGCAATTTGCACATTAATAAATATAACTGTCCAGTGACGTAACAAATCCATTAAAAAGTAAGTAAAGCCGGATTAAATATTACGAGCTACGTCACGTGCGCCTACGTAAAACAATTCCGTCTCTCCCGAAAGCGTGGTCGAAAATCCGGCGTGCCTCGTACATTACCCGATGCTCGCTCCGAGCCACTTTCTTTTCCGAGCACGGAGAAGAGAGGAGAAAAATTACCTCATCAAGTCTCTGCAGCGCGGAATAAAAAAGATACGATCGCAGCGATGCGCAGCTTCATCTCGGCCGCGGCAAAAAAAAATTCATTACCCACATTTCGCCGGGGCGCGGCATCAAAGCCGAGGAAGACATTAATTTCGCACGCGCGCGCGCGCCTCGCTCGAATTTCAATTCGACGCGGCGCGCGCACGCGGAAGAGGCGGAACAATGGCGAGAAACAGGGAAGTGTGCCATGGGGCGCGTATGCGCGGTGAACACTACCATATACACACACACACATATATATTAGTATATTCGTGAAGTACGGTGAAACGCCGCTGAACCTTGAACCTGTTTGCGGCTGGAATCGGTACCATACTGGGTACAAAATCCAAACCCCATTATGTAACTAGGTGTTTTATAAAATCTTAGTTACATCCCTAGCAGAAATTTTAGCGTTACATCTAGGATTCTGATCAGATTCCTAGATGTAACGCTAAAATTTCTGCTAGGGATATTGCAGTTAGTTTCAAAATTTCCCCATGAGGAACTTCCACTAAGAGAATTGTACAATGTACCATTGTACAGAATTTCGATTGTTGCTACCTTCGACGACTTTCAGTTCATTTGGTATATATCTACCTTTTCCAATGATGATGCAAATTTGCAGTTTGCTCCAGCGGAGCTATACAATAGTCCTGATACTTGGACATTCTACTTCCGTAATCTCTTCACATTTATCACCCAGAAGTACGCTGGTCAACCCGCGACCCTTGAATAGCCAATCAGCTTCTCTGTTTACTTGGTTCGATTAAATCTGTCCAAGTAAGGTTTATTATGCTTATCTGGATATCCCATCTACGTCAAATTTTCCTCCATGGACTAATAGACGAATCGTGTACGTCCAGTGCTCATTATGGGTGGTATATTAAGTTCAGTTTTATCAATTCACCACCAAGTGCAAAGATGTAGACTGCGTCCTTTCAATAAACGTCGTGGAGGATCAATGTCAACGTTCACGAACGACCATCGATTGTCCTAATCCCGTGCGGAAATTGTGTTGGGGCTTCCTGAAGTCTGGGATGGACCTAACCAGGTCAAATTGAGGCTTCGCTACTTCAGGAAAGTATGGAAGTCCTGGCAGGGTTATAGATACATTTACCAATCAAGGAAACTATAGGAGGCACTTTTATAAAGGGGTGTCAGTTAGGGCTTAGGAGTGCTTATGCTGAAGCATTCCTAAACATTGACGCAGCTAGGAGCGCTCGTATCGCTGTTTGCTCTCGTTATAGAAGTATAGGTTTTCATTTGGCACATAAGGAGTCCGGCCGATGCACCTTTTGATATGACATATTGTTTTATATCACATGTTGTTTTACGTAGAGACCGATAGCTATTGCGATAGATTGCCAACACTTTCTCGCGGACGTCCATCTTATAGCAACATTACTTAACCTTGCCATAAGGTTCGGTGCTGTTAGAGTAATCTTTGTTTTATATAGAAACATTTTTACCGCGTTTTACCAAATCGCGTTACCAAGCTGGGTTCATTTTTTCCAGACAATTAAGACCCCAGTAAGAAGTCGGGAAAAGTGTTTGGAACCCCATTCGAGACCTGCGTTCACTTCCACACGGGAAGTAAAATTAAACAAAAACCATCATATTTGTATTTGGTCATATGCCAGTCAGGAGGACAGTATACAAACAGTCATTGCTGCCCACGTGTGCAGGAATTCGACGCATGGGGGGCAGCGATGATTTAACGTGCTTTATCTTTGAAATGTTACTTTCTTCCATCTTAATCTGAGATATTGTAATTCGCACCTGGTTAAATTAAACTTTAAACTGGATGGATAGCCTCTTTTATACAGATGAAAAAAATACTTCGATTGTAGTAGCGAGCATTCAAGGAATACTTGAGAAATTCTCCTCGTGAACCCTCAAGACGAGTAATATAATTCATTCTTGCTCATCCGATCAGAAGAGGACTGGAATGGAACGGATGGATAAATTCGAGGCTAGATAATAGGTACTACAGGTCACTTTATAAATACCAAGCCTAGAAGCTAGTTAATTAATAGTTTTAGTAAGGGCGCTATATACTATTCTAAAATTGATTTCCTAATCGTAAAAGG
>JAPYZR010004946.1:0-11746 GCA_030522945.1 Trichopria nigra
AAAAGAAAAAAAAAAAAAAAAAAAAAAAAAAAAAAAAAAAAAAAAAAAAAAAAAAAAAAAAAAAAAAAAAAAAAAAAATAATTTCAGTTGAAGGTCACTCAAGTAAGTCTTAAGAGGTGGTAGATGTTAACCAAACTATAGCAATAGCTATACCTCCATTAGGAGATCGACATTGCTTGGGTAGATACAAACCGAGTGACCGTCGTTGCAGTTTCTCAATTATCCTCCCGTCATACTTCTGATTGTTGGGTATTCCAGATCTGCATGATGGGGTAGCTCATGAATCGTATCTTCTTAAGGCTGCTTGAGTTCCGACTTATCTCTGATCTGGCTGCTTGAGTTCCGACTTATCTCTGATCTTACACAAAAGTTAAGGGTTATAGTTTATAGGGTTATAGGGGAAAATAGTTAAAAGTTAATATTTTAATATTAACATGCAGTCCAGCAATATTTGCAAATCACAAAGACACCTAAAAATAACTAAGTTGAATTAAAATTTCTGAACTTTTTTATTGCATTTATTTAACTTTTAATTTAATTTTTTTCGTTTTAATTAAATCCTATAGTCAACCCTGATTTTTAATTATTTTGAAAGAGTATTTAGTATTCGGAACTGTTCACTACAGAACTATCTACTATTGGTTTTCACAACACCCATTCGAAATATATCTCCATATACCTTAATACTTATAGTCACTACTGGTGATGCGACTAAATAATAAATCCATGGGATACATTCCAAATTATTTATGTAACTTTACATTTGTAAAAATTATTTGAAAAAAGTACCAATTTCTTCTGAAATTAAATTAATGACTGTAGAAATGCTTATCAAAGTATCTGTCCGTAAAGCTGATATCCGGTAAACTACGTCCAAAGACGTAATCCGGTTTCTCCTAACACATCTATGAAATCTTGGTCTGATAAATGTTAGATGATAAATCATAAATGTTAAAATTGTACTTTACACACTATAATTGTAAATTGTACATTATAAAGTTGAATTTTTTGATCAAAATTAATAATTTACAACATCCTAACTTAATTGTTGAAGCTTCTTCGCTATACGAAGAATAAAATATAAATCTTGGTCTGATTTCATCTTTGAATGTTGGTTGTTGAGAGTTTCTAGAAGCTCTTAACAATTTTTTCTGCCAGTGTGGATAGATGCACCATCCACGTATATCTGAACTAAGTTGAGTTTGTTTATACTTATCAAACCCAGCAAACTTCGAAATCGACATTAAAAATATCGATGAATTGCCATAAGTAGAAAAAGAAATGCTAAATTCAAGATACAAAAACTAAAGTTGTCGAAATAAATCTCATGCCTGGGCTGTAAGTATGAAGTTATATATAAGCTCCAACTAATGATGTAAAAATAAGCTAAAGACGAAACGGACCAATAGCAAATAGTGACTTTTATACATTGAAGAAAGAAGTCGCCGCAAACGCGAACAGAATGTAGCGCTCTATATAATCGACGAAACGCAGCCAGACAATGGAAAAGAATGTAACAACATGGATTCGAGGAAGGTGGAAACATTCTTAGATCTTTTGGAATCTTAATTAACGGGATGCTTTGGGGATTATATGGCAAAAAACAACCGGTATAAACCCAAACTCTGAAAGATGTTGGTGATGACAATCCCTGAAAACACTCAAATCGAAGAAGCTTCAGAACTTCACCTAGGATCTTGTAAATTATAAAAATCACTTCAGGCACTCACGTGAAATATGGAAGATTTATCTACAATTAAAATATGTACAATTCTTGGTTTTTGTATGGCTATTGTTATTTACAGACATTGAATATTCGAAGGCAAGAACGCAGAAACTAGTCCCTCAAAGTTTGAAATGTAATTAATTTATCGTTACGTGAAGTTTGCCTTCTCAGGAAATTGAAATGAAAAAAGTTCAAATACTCAAAAACGCATCTCGATTTTAATCCAACCTGTATTGTTAACAGACATTATTTTTAATGGATGCTGCGATAAAATTTAATGTCCGCAATTATTTACTACGACGTTATTTTCACTTCTAAATTCGTAATTTGGAAAAGAATTAATTTTTAATGTGTAATCTGTTCTTGAAGATAATTCCTTCTTAAATGAGACACGAAATAAGTAATACAGTTCCAATCATATTTCGACTCTCCTCCTTCACCAGATAATATTACCGAGGATCCGAAAATCATTACAGTCTAAATTTGAAGGTTTCAATTTAATTACGCGATAAAACAGGATTAATATTGTGTAAATCATATTGAATCAACCGAGGTTTGAATTTATACGTATTGAATTGAATTTAACCGATTCAATAATGACTTCGTAATAGAATCGAGGCAATCGGAACAATCCCTACAATTATTAAGTACGTCTACTCAATCGATGTATCCGATTGATACGAACCCAATGATAATCGGCTTGAAGCATTTAATTGAATTTAGAGCTACACTGATCAGCTTATTTCCTTATAAACGTATAGGCAATTAATTACAGCTTATATGGTTAACCGTTTATTTAACTTTTTATTTTTATGTTGAGTAAAAGTTATGTACTGAAAATGGCACTGTTGGTCCAACTGTGTAAAGTTGATACAAATGTTGATACAATCATTTATATGGTAAACGTGTCGATTTTAATGAAACTACTTTTAAAAAACGACTAAGCAGTATATACTTTTAATCTATTTAACATTCGATATATTTTATCCTGTACAAACGTTGCTTTCCGGCAGCTTAAATAAGCCGAACTTTCTGTTGGTACATATATAATTGATTATTCACGTTTATATTCATTCATATTTTCATATCAAGACACGTCTTTAAAAACGTTATCAGTGTAAAACTTGTCTGTATTCTCCATTTCATTATATCTACGGACAGAGAAGAAAAGTTATAATGAGATTCGACCAGAGTCGTAGACAAAAAGTATGCGTCGTCCTAACCAAATAAATTGAAGGAACGTCTTTTCCCTCCCTTACGTATGCTGACGTACTTATCTTAAGTAGTAGTGGACTTTGCCAGCCAAACTTCCATACTCACTGCACGACGAATTCTAATAAAAAATTATAACTCCAATTAATTCTAACTTTTTCCTAGAAAATTCATTCTAATTAATTAGAATTTTTATCAGCGTATATTTTATAGAAAAGTTCCATGTCTTTTATGGTATTAAATTGATATTTTACATTATAACCTTCAAATTGCTTGAAACTAACACATTTCTGGGACATAGAATAGTCAGAATATTCTTTACTGCAAAATACTGCAATACTCCATGGAAGTACACGTGTTACGTGAGATTAAATGAAAAATAGTATATTACCTAACGAGGGCGTAAAGTGTAGTTTTACGCACGACTTAGGTATCCTATTTTTTAGAATTTGGTTGACCTTTTGTAATAACTGCTCATCGAAGAATTAGATTCACAACATCATTTGATTGTTCATTTCAATACATTGAAGTATCGATTAAGACACCTCACCTTCGTCACTTTACACCAATCCTGACGTGTCGTTCTCAACGATTCAGATACAAATTCCCCCAAGTACTAGCACCTATTTGCAAACGCGTAAGTCCACGAATCTCCCGGTTCTCATCAGAAGTGCACATAAACCGCATTTCCCGGCGTGTTTACATATGTACGTTGCGGGTAACGGACGTGGAAACTAAAGCAACGTCGACGCCAAGAGACGCTCCTGGGGCGGGGGGGGGGGGGGGGCGGGGGGGGGGGGGGGGGGGGGTCTTTGGGGAGGGGTTGGTGACTGAGGTATTTACAGGATGTACGTATGTGCGGTGAGGGGCACGTGTATGATTACGCAGCACCACCGAAGGACCGCAAATAACAAGATCACGAGCGAGAATAGGTACCGGGCCGGTACTTTGGATGTAAATGCGGTTCCGTGTTTGCTCGCCGTGTTCTTTTCGTTCAGCGGAACGGAAAAATGTCCACCGCTATGAGATTCCGCCAGTTTTAAAAGCGTAATCACACGATGTACGCCTCATTTCTGGGCTTACTGAAATTTGCTGACGGCCTTTGGTCGTAAAAATGCAACATTTTTTTGCCGAGACACATTAAAAAAAAAAAAAAAATTATTACATTTTATATCTCGCGTTGCAGTCCGTGTTTTGAAATGTTGTTTGAAGAAGTCGCGTAAATTAATTATATTTAATTAGTAACTTTTCAATACGCCATGGTTCGATAATTCCGTAACAAATATATCGACAGTAACGGTAATATCGACATTTTTAATGAACGATGGAATCAACATGAAAAAAAAAACGAAACGAATTGAATTCAATCTATACAATATGTATGCACTTTGGCAAGGTATAGGTATAATCCTTTAAGAAATGGTATTAATCATCGTTCCAATTTTACCTGTTCTTGATTGCGTACCATCGTTTATGAACCTATGCAGAAAGTAATGAAGATTCGAAAAATTTGTAATTCATAAAGGCTGGGGCCCTCAAAAATTTTTTTCTACCCTCATCCCCCCCTACTCCCCCCGGATGGACGATGAGGTCTTCCGCAGCTCAGTAATTATTTTCGCAATTTACCGCCTCGCTAACGATCTTAGAGAAACGCCTGTTTCGTGCGCCCTTTCTTATAATCAGTGAAATGAGAAAAAGCCTTTTCCGTCCCAATCTCCCTTTCGGGCAGTTTCTTTTTTCCGTCTCCATCGCGCAAACTCGTTAACGCTTCGTAACCGCCTCTCTTTCGTTGGTAATTAGCCCCTTTGATCGAAACCAAAACTCTTCAGAATTTTCTTAATTTAAAGGCAAGTTGCGATCGACGGCCTATCAGCAATGATGATTTTCTTTTTTATTTTTTGATATTATTATTTTTTTTTTTTTTCAATACTTGTATAGGTAATAAACGAATGGCGTTTAACTGTATATTGCGTGTTACATATTCATTACATCACCGTGCCAAAAAAAAAAATGTCGACTGGGTCAGTTACAGAGATATTTTCAAATATTGTGCGGTAACATAAATCAGGCTATAATAAAAAGAAAATAGATGAAAAAATAAGAAAGTGTTTTGAATTTTGGAACGATATCTTACTCGGGTCTACAAAAAAATGGGCCATTATTATTCTTGGGAAGCTGCGGGTCATTCCCGAAGTATTATTATTATTTTTTTTTTGCAGAATTCAAATTCAAAATGACCAGAGTGACCTATCATCTTGGGTCATCAAGTGGTGCACGAAAAATGTTGTTTTGCTACTTTTAAAGTTATTGTAAAGAAGGTACAAAAATTTGTTGATTTTTTATTCTAGTTGCTCATTTAGTACTGTTTTTATTTTAATTATTTATGATATTAAAAATCAAAACCCTGCTTGTTTATAAGCTTAACAAAGTTATGAAGATTCACATTAAATCTGCCTGAAAGGGAACCTTAAATTTTCATTTAACAAAATGCAATATGCAGAAAATTACTTCGGAAATGACTCTAAGCAGATCAAACAAACAAATTTCCACGGATGTGAAACGACAACAC
The DNA here is from genome assembly GCA_030522945.1 of Trichopria nigra. NCBI lineage: Eukaryota > Metazoa > Arthropoda > Insecta > Hymenoptera > Diapriidae > Trichopria > Trichopria nigra. The sequence continues at coordinate 5,508 of JAPYZR010004946.1, forward strand.
TAATAAGTACCTATATGTAAATGAAAAAGAAAATTCAACGACCTAAAGAAATAACTATCGGAAATTAAAGAGCAATTATATTTTATTGTAAAATGAAAATTTCTTGACCGATTATAATATTAAAGTTCAAAAATAAGTAAAAAACGGTCACTGTACAAGGTTGAAAAAACCACAAAAAAAAAAAAAAAAAAAAATATATTAATTTTCGGCCTGGATCTAGGCCCTCTTCAGAAAAATATAATAAAATATAATAAAATATACAAAATGTAATAAGATCTATCTAAATGAGCGGTCGCAGCACAGCTCATATAGCTGATTGACTACTCTACTTTTCTCATAGGAGACGTTTAAGTAGTCCTTCCATCTATACGTGAAGGTTCGTACTATAATTATATTTTATGTGGTTACTTAGAATATCTAATATAATGAATTATAATCAATTTTACTCACTGCATTGATGTAATTGTACAGGGACAGACCGTCATCCCAAGGTTCTTCATTTTCGCAGGATAGGTTTGCAGGACGAAGGACGTGGCTGCGATCCAGCGCTGCCAATCCATGCGCAAACACTTGGACGCTATCGAACACCAAAGCTGGTTCTGCCTGGAGCAAGTGTTCCGGTTTGTTAAACGGAAGTTTTACTATAGGTAAATGTTCTTCTACGATAACGTACATCACTTTGTCAGAGATTCTAGTCAGTTAATCGTTAATTTTTAGTCTGCTTTTTATTCCTTACAAACTTACTTACTTAGATCTCTAGTAGAAAAGAAAAGTATTTAATTGGATATTTTTTTCTGGAACTAATTTCTTGGGATAGAGATTAGAAAGAATGAAAAAAAACTCTTTTTCCTACTAGGATTCCATGAATTATAATTAGTAAAGTATTATATACTTTATGCTATTGCTATCGATAGTTTATACTTATGTTTTACAAACCTGGATAATTCCGGACCTATTGAGTATAGGATGACCAACTGGTTGAAAGCGTTCTATTTGTTTGAGAGTTTCCGCGACTTTCGGTTCTTCAAGATCCACCAAACGAAACGCCGTCATATTTACACTATTGTACTTAAAATCCTCCAAGTCGAACGTCTCTATATCCTGAAAATCACGATTAAACAAAATCACATTTGTTATTTTATTGAATAGTGAGCATGAATCCAATAATCCGTTAACATGATAATTCTAATAATCAACCTGTTATTGTCAAGATGTAACTTAGTCTTTATTTTTTAATTAGAATTTTATATTCTATCAAATTTACTTAAGATAAAGGTTGAAAATAAATGTAAAAAAATTAATTTGATTTTGTAAATTTTCGAATGTATATTTCACACGTATTTATCTGAGGCCTGGCATTAAATGGGACACACCTACTTAATAATATAATAATCGAAAAAAATCATAAATTACTTACAAATGTCGTGAACATGTAGTGGTACCTATAGTCGTTCATTTGTAATTGGAGAATCTGAAAACAACACAAAAAAAAACCTTTTATAATATAAAAAACAACAAAATTATTTGTAATTATATTTATTAATTTATATATATATATATATATATATATGTTTTTTTTTAATATAAATTTTTACAAGCATTTTTAAAACGTGTTTCTCTGTGTATGCAAAGATATACCAGGCTACGTAAAGTTATTTATAAGACCCTTTTTTTTTCTTATTTCACGGCTCGGTAATCATCCGTTGCGTTGTAATCAGGCCTATTTACGAGCATTATACTATCGATTACAGAAAATGACAATAAATATCGGTGGAAAAAAGTGCCTATTTATATATGTAGATGATGAGTGTATCGTCAAACGGTGAAAAATTACGAAAAATAATAATTTTGATAATTGTTTAAATAATTAGTAATACATTTATTTAATTGTCTTGATTCTAATTTACACTTGTGAAGTTAATTACTTTGATCGACACATTTCTACATTAATATAGAATTTCTTATATAGTCAATTGTAAATTGCAATGGTAACAGTTTTGTAATATAAAATATATATGTGTACACGGAGAAAATTTTTCTTGTAAATTTTACCATACTAAATGGTACTTTGAGGACATGAGAAAAATTGCTATTATTTATGGTAAAAGTTACAACATTTCCTGGAATTTTTACTACGAGTATGGTAAAATTGTCATTCATCATATCAATTTCTATTATAAAAAATTTGTCATTATGAAATATAGTAAAATTTACAAGAAAATTTTTCTCCATGTATTTAATATACATATATAGTCTCGGTAATTGTTTATATGGATAGCATTCACTGAAGAAATTTCTAATCTAAAATTACTATGCATAAGACTTGAAACTCGTTAAAAAAATGATTAAGTTTTTCTCTTTCTGTTTATTAATAAGAATTTTTAATTGTAAGTAAAAAGAAAACGTACTTCTAAGTAAAAATTGAATATTTTACATATCATCGAACATATGAAAAATTAATGAAATAAAAATAAGGTCATGGGTGACCAAATAGGTAACTTGATTAATTACAATTTACGATAGTGTTTCCATTAATGACTTGTGTACTATGGGTGAAAACGAAATACACTAAGAAAATAAATTATCAATGTTGGAGCAATAAGCTTATACTTTAATAATTAAGTACTTTTGGAGTTAGGTTTTACAATTTAGACGGAAAAAGTTTTTTACAATATGTATACTACTTGTAGAATTAGAAAAAGTCTCATGCATTGTGAGCCAGTATAATTAAGCATTACGGTTTTTTATATTTATATAAAATATTTAAATATTCACCGCTCTAAAAAATCGCTGCATGTGCGCAGGATCCGTATCGACGATTAATTTGTAAATTTCCTTGTGTCGTACTTCTTTTAAAACCTGCCTATAAGAGTCAGGACCAGCCTGGCGTATGTACATCTCCGTCTTAGACGAAGGCGGCGATTTCACTAAGTCTTGAAGTTTGAACAGTCCTGCAAGCAAGCATACAAATCATTTCTATAATATACTCTATACCATTTCTATAATATATTCTGATGTAATGAACGTTCAATTTTTATACGTGTTTAAATATTTCATTTTTCATCTAACGTATGGATTTTCACACACTTTAAGAGTGATAATTCACCATATTTTGGAGTGAGTCGGAGAATTTACCACAAAGACTTGATAATTATATGTGTTCTATTATTGTCACTTTTGACGCGATTGTCTTAATCTACAGTCGCGAATATTTTGGACAACAGTTCTATAATTTTCAAACTTCACAATTACAGTATCACCTGTTTGCGTACCCAATAAACGAGATCGTGTTCAAAATTTTCAACGAACATTCGATTTTTTTTCCACTTTCGAATGAAATTTAGCCAATCGTTTTCAAACGTTTTCATATACGTTAAAGAAAAGAAAGCGATAATGCATTCCAAAAATTGCATAACCTTCATTTTGAAAAACATTAACACCACTGCGCATCTATTCGAATGATTTAGACTGCAGAAGGAAATTTGGGCAATATGGACTGCTACATGTAACTGTACCAATAAGTCAGAAATAGCCGTACCGATCGTTTAGAATTGTCCAAGAAGAGTTGTCGTACCTATATATATGGTTGGTACACCTATATACTATGGGTGGTACACCTAAACTATGGTTGGCACATCCATATGCATTATAAGAAAACAAGAATGGATCACCCAACAATTTTACAACAACATGTCTCCTACGTCAATTTATATACCATAATCCATATTATACCATCTCATACTTAACGATATCTCTATGGTTTTGTCAGCCATGTCATTTTTTTTCATATCCGTCATTCATTGGCTGTATTAGTTCATTTCAGTGTTCGAATCCTGATTCGGATTTAGCGATTTTCCCTTCATCGGCACGACGGTCATGGAAAGCTGATTACAGCTTGCCAGCGATGGGGTCGCGAGGGAAGAGACGTCGGAAGGTCGACATCGTTGTTACGTCTGATCGAAAATTGAGTTTCTGGAGGCCGTGGAGGATTCCGATTTAGCAAGTTTCGCGCATTGTCCGGGCTTTCGTATAAAAAGTGTCGAGCGGTAGAAGAGTTAGCGCAAGGAACGGGAAGTGGGCGTAACGGGGCCGGAACGAGCGAAGTTGGAACTTCTCGCTTCCGCTTTCATTCAATCTTCCTCTTCGAGTCGCTCTATCTCTACCCTGTGCTATACCCGCCCGGTATACTATACCGACGACCTCCGTGACATCCTGATCCGCGAAAAGACGTCGCTTCCTGTTCCGAATTCATCGGACGACGCGATATTGCAGTCGCCGCGTTTTCCACTTGCGGACCTGTCTTACGAATTTACGATCGCGCGAAAGCGACGTCGAAAAACAGCAGCGCGGCTTATCAGACGCCCTTTATCATGGTAAAAAAGTTCCCTCCTGTTGCATCCTAATTACGTATAAATATTTGATCGTGATTTTACCTTTTCTCTTTAATAGGTTCATTTTTTGAATATGAAGAGCTCATTGGTCAATTCAAAATGCTTGCCATTGTAATAAGGTATATTTAGCAAGTTATCGTAATCATCGTGCTATCGCATTTCCCTTCTCAGCAGTCGCTTTTACAGTTAATTATTCGGATTATTTCTTGGGCATTTACGGTACTAATATAGCAAGTATCTTGTCACATTCTTCAATGACATTTCAACGTAAAATGTTTAAAATTCATGCAGAATCCAATATAATGTAAGAATAATTTAATTTTAAATTATTTAAAATGAATACTTTCGAAGCATTCCAATAACGTGTCAGTCACTGAACGAATAATAAATAACTTACCAAAGTCTTCCTCGTATATGATAGCTACTTTCGTCCAGTTTAAGAAGGACATAAGATCCTTAAACGCTTTATTCAAGTGCTCCTGAGCGGGATAAAGGTTGATGCTGAACTCTTTGAAGCTCGGCTCGAAATCGACCCTAGCCTCTAAATGTGGCACGTCGAGGGCTTCGCAGATGCTCTGGATGTGAGCGCCAAGAAGGGGATCGGAAGGACCGAAAATACCTTGCACCGATCTTGACAGTTGCTTGCAAGCTGAAACGGATCATTTTTTGTATTATTTCACACGATTTTTTTTTTTTTATTTTTATATAAAATAATTATATTATTTTCATATAAGATAATTACGTTATTTGTTACATTCTTATATATATTATATATTATATGCAAATATTTTGTCGATTGCCAATTTGTAATTGTATGATGGTTATAGGTTTTTTTTTTCTTGATGTGTATTATATGTGTGGAAAGTATACTTAAAAAATGCATCCAAAGTTTATGTAAAGTTAATATATTATAATCTTTACTGTTGAGATAACAGGTTTACGTAAGAATACTTTTTTTCCACAATCAGCTGAACATTTTTTTGAAATTCATTCATTTCTTTTATATTTTATCATATAGGTACATTTTATCGCAAAAACGATTAAAAAAAAAAACTCAATAAACAAAAAATGGATTATGCCAAAAGCATACTTATCCCATATATCGACATCTTTAATGAAAGAATCAAAAATAGAACGTGTCAGTTATCAACGAAAAAATCAACTTTTTAATTAAAAAATAGATAAAATGGATAAATTATAGACGGTACAAATGTCGATAAACGCTATTTAAACATCGTCTTACAAAAATGAAAATAAAAATTTTATCGATTCACAATGACACTCACAAAAAAATAAAAACGATATTTATTATTAATATTTTATTACTTTTAATTTATGGAATTCATTGGGGAATTTATTTATAAATTTTTCAATAATTTATTATCTGCCACTAACTTTTCTAGATCTTGATTTTGATACAATAAAATATTAATGCACATTGCAACTATTTTCTTTCTCCAATTTCTACATTTTCTGAATAATTTACTTTCTAAATTTCATGGAGTGAAATTTCACTCTTAAAGAGTGAAAATTGAGCCACTCTTCAAAAGAGTGAATATTCACTTTTTGGAGTGTAATTGCACTCTGCATAGGAGTGAGTCGAAGAATTTACACTCCAAACAGAGTGAAATGTCACTCGTAAAGAGTAAAAATTCACTCCTTTACAAGAGTACCTCAATTCCCAGCAAACAATCACAGAAGTTATGTCACAATTCTGTAACAGTTACATTAAAATGTCGCCTCAAAATAGGCACAGTTACATAACAGTGATTGTGACGTAATAGTTACATAGCAATTACATCACAATCACTGTTATGTAACTGTGCCAATTTTGAGGCGACATTTTAA
>JAPYZR010004947.1:0-11473 GCA_030522945.1 Trichopria nigra
CATAACATATACAATCTTCAAAAAAATATCGATGAAATTGGTTCAAAATTAAACGAGAATTATTCGAAATAAATTACTTTCTCTTACCAGCACCAAAAACAATTTATTTCGGATAATTCTCGTTTAATTTTGAACCAATTTCATCGATATTTTTTTGAGGATTGAATATGTTATGTAGAATCACCATTGCAAAGCCCGAATTTTGAAAAAAGGTTTCAAACCTTTTTTATTTATACTTTTCCTGTTTTTGGGTTAGGTCGATAACTGTTCTACTGTTCTACGGCAGAAAAGGGCCGTAATAAAAAAACAAAAACTGTTCTACTTTAGAACCCTCTTAAGATTATATATACTACTGTACGCTTCATTTAGTTACGGTATATATACTTAATTACAATGCAATAATGGCAGAATTATTTCATGAACAGTAATTGTTCTCTTTTGGGTGATTAGATCACTTTTGTGCCTGTGCCGCATGCGAATGAGCATGTTTTCGACATCTATCTGTAAGTTTCCAAAAAGTAGTCCAATTTGAAACAAAAAGCCGCATTATATAAAACATTATATATGGTAATATGGAGATAAATTATACCAACCAATGTTTACCAACCTCTTTCCGAGAATGTGCCTGATGCGAGAAGTTGACAAAGTCGTAAAAAAATCTGCACATAATCAAATAATCACACACAATAACAGTCACTTCACAATAAAAGTCTTCTCACAATGTCATTATGCAATAATAAATAAAAGTCGCAATATAACGAAAGAATAACTGAAGAAAACAATTTTATTGACTTGAAAACTCTTTTGGATAAAACAGATACAATAAACGCACAGCAATTACCGCCGAGGGTAAAACAGCCTCGTAATAGCACGGAAATGCACCCTGATTATCGATAGCGCCGGTTAAACAGATTTTTATATTACCCCGGACCCATCCCGCCAAAGGCGGGGGTGCACATGGAGAGGTATAAAAAGGAATAAAGCATTTCATACGTTTTAGGGAAAAGTTGGAAGATGCTGGAGATTAGACAAAAGGTATCATAGTGGTATGTACCCTTTTCCTATCCTGTCCTCCAGCATCTTTCAATTTTTCCTTAAAATGTGAAATGCTTTATCAAAAATCAGTAGAAAAATCCGTTTAGGTCACCCAAAACCCCCAAAACCCGACAAATTTCATTGGTCGTTTCTGCGCAGCCATCCGAGTTGCGACTTGCGATATGTATCTTTCTTTGTGTTTGTATCATGGTCCATCGGATCGCGTCGATCGCGTCTATCCGTCTATCTTCGTTGAATCACGCTGAATTGAAATTGAATGCAGTTGAATGGTACCATCCGTATCATCACAGAATAATATAACTATCATGTGTGTATGTATATTATATCATCATATGTGATGTCTTGCAAGCTCGCATGTCCGGCATGTCACTGCCTGCGTGAGCAATAATGTTCGATAACAGTAAATGCAGTAAAATTTGCAATTGATATTTTTCTTAAATTTTGAAATTGTATATAGATTTATACAAAGTGGATGTATATAATAAAAAAAAAAAAAACAAAACAAAAATTATTTTTATCTTTTGGATTTTATTTAAATTTAAATTTAACAAATATAAATTACACGTGTAATTCTATAAATTTGTATTAAAAATTACATTACATCAGGACATTTATACGAACATCTATATATATATATATATATATATATATATATATATACGTTCTTTCTTTATGTAGAATTTTAAATTAAACCTTATAATTTAAGAAGAAATTTACATTCATTCATTTCATTCTAGAAAATGAAAATAATATTTACAACGAATAGTTGAAGGTAACAATAATCAAAACTATAATGGATATTCTACAACCTGAATTGGTTTGGATCGATGGAAGCTGCTATCGGTTTTTCGACAAAGATGCATGGTCTCAAGGTAATGATCTTGCAGCTTATGTAGAAGAATCTTATGAACCTCATTATGAATCAAATGATGAAGAAGAATATGGTGACCTTGAAATTGTACCTGAAACTCGGTGTCGATATAAACATAGTTTTTATGTCAACAAGTGAGTCTTTCGATAAATATACTTAAAAATATTTATAAAAGTATTTAGTTTTTAAAAAAAACATGTAATAAATTTCTGAAAAAATATTTTTTATTCTTCGTGCAGTATTTTTCACCGATTTATCATTGGCATAAAAGGCATGACCAAGAAAAAAATCGAAGTGGAAACAAAAACTACCATCCAAGTTCCGAAATTTGGGCAAAATGGTGATATTGGTAAATATTTACACATTTTTACTATATCATAATTAGGTTTTCTTATGTAAAGCTAAAGTTAAGTCTTTTAGTGGATAAACTATTTACCCAGTAAACCAAGAAGCATTCAAGTACTAGAAATAGGATTAAGAATGATATATATGTATTCGTTTCGGACTGTAAAGAATACTTCTCTATCATTCTTAACTCTATTTCTGGTACTTCAGTCCAAAACGAATACTTCTATATCATTCTTAATCCTATTTCTGGTTCTTGACGAATGCTTCTTTGTTTACTATGGGCAACGGATGTAATTAAATTTGACAAATACAATTTGAGTCAATAGCTATTCATCTTTCTTCATGTGACATGTTTTTTTCATAAGGAAGTTTCAATATTAATAAGAGACATTTACCGAACATTTTTCAACTTTTAGTGATTATTGGTGCAAATCGAAGATCAATCACTGCAGCAAGACGTGGAATAGATATGTTAATTGAAGTGTCTAGAAAAAAATTGGATTTTACACATTTCATTTCGATACCTGGAAATCAAGATATTGTTCTTGAGAATTTTAATAAATTCAAAAAAGATGTTCTTGAAAACTGTGCTAAAGGATCAAGAGGTATCCGAGAAGAATTGTTTGTAATGCCAGAAAAACTGCATTTGACTATTACGATGCTTGTTTTATTAGATGAAGAAGATGAAAGGAAAGCCAAAGAAGCATTGGAAACATGTAAACAAAATATTATCAAGTAGGTTTTAAAAATTCTCATCACATAGTTGTTTACTTCAATTTCATAAAAATTTAAGTTTAAGATATGATTTTAAAGTAGAACAGTTACAGCCTTAACAGAATAAGAAAAATGTAAATTAAAAATAGTTGAAACTTTTTTTCAAAATTTAATGACAATTACATGAAATAAATTATTTTTATTGCAGGTAAGAGAAAATCATTTATTTCGCATAGTTCTCATTTAATTTTGAACTATGTCACCAGTATTTTTTGAGGATTGTAATCGTTTTAACCATTTCTAATGTATAGTTTTATTTGTTGCGAGGTTGAGCTGGTAACTGTTCTACTTTAGAACCTCCTTAACGAAAATATTTTTCAGTCCCATTATAAGAGAAAGCGGACCCTTGACTATTGAATTTCGAGGCGTAGAATGCATGAATGATGATCCTAGCGAAGTTAAAGTTTTATTCATAAAGGCTATCGATGATGGTGGTTGTCTTCAAGAAATTTCTGACAAAATAGCAGATTACTTTGTTCAGGAAGGTAATATTATAAATCAAATCGCCATTACGTTTCAATTTTTAAATTCTTAATCATAGTCGCACATATGTAATTAATTTTTAATGCAGGCTTAGCAAGAAACGACTATGATAGAGTTAAATTGCATATGACCGCAATGAATGCAAAATTTGCTGATGTGCAAAAAGGAAATACTCAGACATCAGAAACATTCGATGCTAGAAAGATACTCAAAGTAATGTTTATATTGAAAAATACTTTTATGTATATACTACAGGATGTTAAAAAAGTAATAATGGAACAGCTGGGTAAGGTTCCTTATATTAGGTGAGATTTTCTTCAAAAAGATCAAGGTCATTCATGCACTGTCATGGTGAAATTCGTGGTCCCTTGCAGATTCGTGGTCCCTTGTAGATACCTATTGTTCAAAGAGTAACCTTGAACTTTTTTACAAAAATCGTGCCCATGGAAATACCCAGTCGTCTCGCTTTACTATTGCGACATTCTGTGTGCAAACAACCCAGCCATCGAAAATAGATTGGAATGAATAAAAATGTATTTGTTTCTTCACTTTTAAATATTTATTTTATCCATTTTGAATGCTTTTAAATCCAAAAATAGTTTATCTAAAATATCAATGTAATTTCAATTGAAAATCCTTAAATAATAGAATCTAAAAATTTATAAAGTAGAATCCAAAAATGAGAAGTTTAACATTTTTAAATATAGATAATACATTCAGATGGATTAAAAAAAAAAAAAATAATACACCTTTAAAAGTATGGGACAAATATAGAATTCAGATGCATAAATTATGAATTCATTTAAATCTATTTTCAATTACTGGGAATGTAACGAATTTTAAAATTCTTTTTTTACAACATGATTTTTGTGTTTCAGAAACACGCAAACACTCTATTTGGAAAAGTTGTTTTGTCTACTATACATATTTCACAATTACAACGAAAATCCAGCGATAAATATTACTATTCAACGGCTGCAATTGACTTAACAAAAATAGAATAGTTTTTCAGGACAATAATAAGTAACATACGTTATATGCATTATAAAATTCTTGAAATTAATATTTAATTGGAATACATTTATATTTTATTGTGATTAAATGAAAATATTATTTTTTATAATGAAATGTTATGAAATCATTTAAAAAAACTTTGACTACCACCGGTTCGCACCAAGAAAAGGGTTAAAATAAGATGGTGGTTTTAACCCACTTCCGCTTATAATAAAACTGTAAGTGTTTAAAAAAATGTATATTGATCGGACTTTTACGTTCGTGAAAGCTGCATAGTTGGAAAGTAAGAATTTAAAAAGAATCACCTATGGTTTTTTTGGAAAAGAGCGATTTTTAAAGTGTTTCACAGTGAACATTAAGTAATTATTCTTTTTATTCGTTCATGAGATATCAGTACGAAATACTGCGAAGGTATGTACATGCATGCACACTCGCGCATGTGCTGACCTATTAAGGGATGAAGTAATATAAAAAATATATAGGTGCGATACAGTAATGTGCAGTTGTTAAAAAAAGAAAAAATTCAAAACTTCAAAATGGTCGAAACGACACAAGCAAAAGAAAATGATACCTGGTGTCGGTAGAAGTAAAAGTCAATTATTTTTAATTATTGTTAAAGTGTTTTAAAAATATTATTTTATTACATAAACAAATAGGTATACATCACATGCCTACTATCAAAATTGAGTACAAACAATATTGTACTCATTTTATCTTTTTCTAACTCTTATGCTATTACGTAATATAATGATGAATGTAATATAGTGAAAATCCATATAAGACTTTAATAATGATGGCTTAAATTGCTTATCTAGTAATCTACATTCTCAGAAGAAAAATACTACTGAACACATGATAGCCTACTATATCTTGTTCAAAAACAATTCTGATAACAATAAAACATCGAGAGTTGACAATGTTGAACAATTGTAGAAAAATAATCAGAAACTGGTTACTGGCTAAAATAAGAAGTTCGTCAAAAAGGTAGTACCAAATTGATCAAATTTATCGAATTCGCAACTCTTGCATCAATACGCTTGCAAACATAAGCACTTCAATAGATTCTGATAAGAGGTCGTTAATTCTAGCACATTTCAATCCCTAAAGCGAACCATATTTTTCTCCCAGTCAGTGTCTTGATAATGACAACAGTGGAAGAAAACTTAATTTCCGTTCCGTTACTTCTGATTCGAAGAAACTGCACTACTCGTCAGCTATGAACTTTTCTATGAAAAACTAAGCAAAACGATATTTGGTGCAAGTTTGGGCTATATACTTATTTCATTACAAAAAAGAAGTTGCATACCAAGATGTCTACCAGGGTAAAACCCGATGGAGTTGAAAATGTTGGTTATTATCATTCCTACAAATACCATTCGGTGGATTTTTTACATCGTAAGTTCAAAATTCATTCAACTTTGTTATAATATATATATATGTGTGTGTGTGTGTGTGTGTGTGTAGTGTTTTTATTTTGGAATTTAAAATTAATCAGTCATTTGATTATTGTCATTGATCTAGGTAACTTTGTTACATTATATATGTATTTAGACAACATTATTTATAGAAATAAAATGTTCACTTGTCTTAGAACTGAAAGTTTGTTTTTGATATTGGAAATTCATAAGCAACACGAAAAAGCATTTTGTAATTAAAAGTATTAAAATTTATTTATAAATAATATATATAGATATGTATTATGTCAACAAATCTTGTTAAAATTATATATATTGAATGTAACTCTATTATTTGGCTAAAATTATACAGTAAAATGTGGTTTATAGATAATATTATATTTTATAATAGAATATAATAATTATTAGAAACATAGTACAACATAATATACTTTACGGTATTTTAATTAAGCTTGATAACCATATATACATAATACGTCATTGGTTTATATTCTCTTATCTACAAAATTGTCAGTCTTAATCGTTTATCATTTATCATCGACCATACAAACAGATAATTCCTTCTCGCTTATGATTATTATTAATACTATGTTCCGTACTGACTGTATTTTTTTGAGATGATCTATTTATATAGTTGTTTTAATGTTCTTTTAGTCTAACATTTAATTTTCTTTTTGTTTCACCAATTAACATACACAATACATCACAATCTGATGCACAATTGATTTTGTATACAATAGATGTTATTTTATTCTAATTTGTTTAACTTATCTTTTCCTTTTTTTATAATCTCACTAAATTATCATTAATCTTAGGTACTATATTTTTATAACTAACATACACATGCCATAGAAACCTTCTATACATATATGGTACACTTATGGTTTGGTATTATATTTTTTTTTTGTTATTAGTAAGACAATTGTTTTTATATAACATTTGTTTGATTATATCATAATATTTTTATTTTACAGATAAACGTTTTATCTGTAAGTTTTATTGCCTGTTTGTTCAGTTATAAATTTTATGGCTATTTTTTGTGAAAAAGGATATTTTGATTCATTTACAGGCTCAACAAAATTAAAAACATCAATTATTACAAGATTTAAAACACAAATTTTAAACATAGAAATAGAAGACACCAACACATATTTAGATTGTCTCAGTAAACAAAAACAGTATTCTATCGCAAAGAATTAAAATAAATAAATTTTCTGAAAACATAATACATATACAGCATATTTCAAATATCAAAATGTCTACAAACAATTCAAAACATTACTAGTAAAAAACAATGAAGTACATTTAAATATGTAATCAAAATAATAACAAATGATGGGTGTACACAATCCGTAGGAGAATAGATAATTGTACGATCGGCAAATCGTTGTGAAACATTTCTTTATATCCTCCACACATTTATATTGGTTAATAGCAATCTTATTTAAGAAAATCTTATTCATTTTATGTGAGTATATTTATTTTACGAACGTGATCGGAACAGATATTCCGTTACAAAAATTCTTAAATTAATTTAATTAACGAAAATTATCTACGAATTATAACTATAACTAACTAAATACAATATTTTTGTAAACTGACTAAATATAATTAAAGAAGAAACTCCCAGAAATTATCAAATAATATTTAAAAAAATTATATTCAACGAATACAGATAATGATTTAAATAACATTATCAAATATAATAAATGATATATCGCTTTTCTTTGAAATAAATAAATGATATTCACCACGTAACAAAATCACATTTATAAATCACTTTTGTAAATATATTTAGCCCGGACTCACTCCACGTCCCACGAGAAGAAGCTGCGATAAAGTAGGTCTTCCGGAACAGACATTTGAACTCTTCGCCTTCATATACCGTTTTTTTTTTGATTGGTTGATTTTACGGTCTACTGCGCACCTGCTACAACTTATTATTTCTACCATGACTCTACTGATTTTTCGGCATTTTTTACGCATTCAATACAATATATTGTATATTTACATAAATCGAAAAAAAGAGTTCTTTATTCATTCGCGACGCCGGTCTAGTCCATCTAGTTGCGTCTGATCGCCGCTACGGCTCGCTGGGTGTGAAGTGGTGTGAAGCTGAGAGATATATATATTGTGCGTATACATATATACATATATATATATATATATGCAACTTTCTAACCTCTTTACTTTACTCATTATATATGATGTACTTTTTTGTTCCATCTTCCATGACGTTATATATGTTTATATTTAATTCAGCGTGAATTGCTGATTTTATTAGCTTTCTTTGTCAAAATAGAATGTAAAGATGCATAACCGTGCGATGAATCGGTACGATAAAGAAGAACGCTGTCAAATCACCGTGTGGCAAGAACAATATCGTTTCCGGAAGAAACTTTACATGCATTTCATATTGTTTATTACAAATTAAAAAAATTATATGGGTTGAGCAGTATTACTATCAGTACTTTGCTTCTATACGCGCATATATGTTTTATGTCTTATCGGTTATTATTAATCACTCCGTAATGATTCTTTCAATACTCGATAGAATCAACTGACTTACGTTAATATTTGCTGTCAATGGAATTTTTAAATTTCTACACATTTAATCCTACACAAATTTACAGTTCTGTAAGTATAACACAAGTGTAACAATTCAGATCTGAATAATAGTATTTTGACAAAGTTATAAATAGCTTAATTTCTTTTTCTCAGGCTGACAAAGACAAATATTTCAGTTGAAAAATGAATACTTATCAAATCATAGTTAAATTAAGATTTAAATTATACTGATACGGTTTTATAGGATGTTTGTAGTTGAAAAATATTTCTTATATATATAAATATGACCATCAACAACAATTTTATCGCTTATAGGTGTGGGTAAGATGCATGGCTTCAGGCGAGTACTGTACTTTTGTGTACTGACAACAATTATACCCACAACATTAATCATAGTGTCACTCTACCTACGACATACTGTTTATGCTGATGTGGTTTTTGCTGTGACTGAGTCAGATATTGTCGAGATCACAGATGGAATTTCTCCGATTTTTTGTTCAGTAAAAAACTTTATATTTGCATCTTCAGTAATCATATTTGTTTAAAAAATGTAACAAATGATGACGTTTACATTTGCTTTCAGGAACATAGTTTGCGGATGAATGAGTCATTCAATGCTTTTCAAGTTTCTAGAAGGCCTGAAAAGACTAGTTATCGGAAGCATATACGATTAAAAAAAAGTATGACACTGCCTGATGATACATTGGAATACTGGGGATTTTACCTTCTGAAAGGGGCAACTGTCGCCCTGTCTGTATGTTCAAGGTACAAGTCAAAATTGAAATTCAGAAACTCAATATACATAACAATTGCCAAAATGCAAAATCCTTTATGTTCAATCGTAGAAACTTTTGCTAAGATTCTATTCAAACGATATGGTTTTCTATGTTTAGTGTAAAAAATGTAGTCATTAATATGAGAAAGATGTATAAATTGTTGCCCATTTTCTTAGATTTTTTAGAAAAAAATACATATGCAAGTAGGTTTGAATAAATAAATAAATAAATTAAATAACTTATTAATTATTAATTTTTTAATTTTAGATTTGAAGGTGCTTCAATACTTGTAGTAAAAGGAGAGCGTAATCTTAGAACGTGTGGAATGCTTGATCACAACCGCAATAAAGCCCGTAATGAAGGTATATTCTTACCAGATGCTGAGCATCAAGTAAAAGTTACCTTCGAATCAAATGCTCAAGAGATAGATTCTAAAGAATTGGTGAAGGCAATGATCAGTAAAGAATCCCATCAAAACGAACGCTTGAATCGTACTGCAGCAGAGCTTGCTCGAATAAAAAAAATGAAACGAATCAGAGTAAATGATACTGTACAAAATAATAACTCTACAAATAATACGACTACAAATAAATCTCGTATTGAGGAACCATTGGAAGAGATTAGTAACTCAACAGATAAAGTGAGACACTTTAAGCAGAGAATGAAACGAACTTATAGTACAAAGAATAAAAATAGTAATAATGATAATAAGTATGAGAGGTATCCAAAGCATGACTTTCTACATATGAAACGTAAGGATGCAAGGGAAAATGAAGAGCTCACACCTAGTCAGAAGCACCATTTACAAATTTTAGCTATGAAACTTGAGGCAGATGAAAGTAATGATAGTAGAGAAATACAGGATGAAGAGAAAATGGAAAAGGTCAGAAACAAAAGAAATCAGTTTGAGCCTGTAAAGCCAGAATTGCTAGATCGAGGAATTCGTCACGGAGGAAATGCAGCAAAGGACCTGTCCAGTACAAATGAAGATTCATCCATCTCTAGTTTTGAAAATGGGTTGCTCAATTGTTATGGAGGTAGTGTATTGCTAGCCCATGAATTTGATCCATCTGAGGAATGCCTGAATGTTAGTTATTTAGTAAATGGTAAAAGGATGCAAACAACACATGAAGTAGGACAAGATGGATATTATTATTATATATTTTATAGTGATAATGATATAGTTTCAAACGACATGCACGCCGTTTTTGACATATACAAGCCAACTCTACAATACGAGAATGTTACGAAGGCTTGCATTAATCAGACCGAATGTTCGTTCTTATTATCAATGACGTCCAGTGATCGAGTAATTGTAGAAGTGCCGACAAGAGATGGAATAGATCACGAAATAGATGACATCTCTTTATTAACTTCAGTATGTCATCCACGCATGGGTGTCTACATGATCTTTCCTATAACAGTGCTTATTCTTGTAATGGGATGTGCCTTTGTGTAAAGATTCCTAATCAAATACTATATGAGACTGATAATTTTCACTCAATTTTAATAAGGTGAAAGTTAACGAGAATGCATTGTATATTTTTGTAAACATATTTTAAAAGATATTAAATGTTTAAGGTATAGGCTGTATTATTATGTGATATACATATTATCAACAAGTTAACAATTATACTTTATGTATATTTTCAGTAAAGTTTAATTTTTTAAGAACAACATTTATATATTTAAACCTGACATAATTAAAACCAATTTATATTTTTATAACTAAATAAATATAAATAAGTATTATGTAAATGTAAATAATAGTAAGTGGATGCGTGTGAAAGATTCAATTGCAGATTATATGAAGTGTATGATTTTAACTTGAAAATTTGTTTTTGCGCATTCAGGCTTCAGGATTTTACAGTGTACACAACTGACATAAATACAAAATAAATTTTATTTTATCTAAAAAGACACATGTTGCTTCAATAGTTTAGTTCCATATGTCATAAATGTACTTTTATGACGAGATTATTTTAAATACGAATCATTACATAGAAATCATTTGCCTTCGAAACTTGACCCGAAAAAGTTTTGGGAGTTCTCTCTGCTATCTCTATTTCACCATTGCAATTGAGGAGCGTTTCCGAGCTATGTATATCTCTATTTTACCATTGCAATTGTGGAATGAGTCCGGACTAAAGTACATCTCTGTTTTATCC
>JAPYZR010004948.1:0-11472 GCA_030522945.1 Trichopria nigra
GATTTCCACCAAAAAATTCCCAAAATCGAAGAATCGGAAAAATTTTTGTTGGTGAATTCAATACTTCGCCCGCCTTGCGTCAGGCGAAGTAATAAATTACATGATATTAAATAAATCAATAAATGTTATATGTGAAACCATTTTAAAAAAGATAATATAAAAAGTAGTTAATCTACGGAAGTGCTGAATTTTCGAAATCATTTTTATTTTCATTAATAAAATGACAATAAAAGTTGTCGGCCATACGTATTGAAACCATCTTAAAAAAGTTGTCAAAAAAATTAATTATGTACATTTTTTTTTTTTTTTTTTTTTGTAATGTTGATACTAAGCCCTTAAAATGATGATCATGAAAATAATTGGTTTGGCCCGTCCTATCCCGTGTTTCGGGTCATTTCTGTTACAGAGGGTTCTTCATAAAAACCGCACCAACGCGTGATATCCTTGTAATTACCTCCACAAATGTACAAAAATGGCCTCAGTACATAATAATGAAATCCTGTCAGTGGCTGAAACGTGTCACACCAAATTGACTATTCTGTATTCATCTTTCTTTTACTTTGTTTATTACTGAGTTGACGAGAAACATGTACTGAATCTTTTTTTTTTAGAATTTTACGCTCTTCAATTATTGTTTAACACATTTGTTAATCTTATTATTTTTTTAAATCAATGCAGACAATACGTTTTTAAAGTTCTTTTCAGGATGGCGGCTTCATTGGATCCGCCAATAACTCGTAGGTCATATACGTAATCTAATAAGGCAAAATTGCTTAGAAAACGCGTACTCGATTGTTTGTTTCGATCGTGCAGCTTTTCCAAAGGTTACCCAACAAATTAAATAATCAAACAAAATTATTCAAATATACATTTAAATAAATATTTTTTTTTCACGATGCCTGTTATGGAAAATCTTGACATGAATCATATTAAAAATAATATAGTTGTAATTATATACAGTCACTCGATTTAAGAAAGTGTAGGTGCGGAAAATGAGATACAAAATGCTACGATTATTATCCACTCCGAGCTTTTATTACGTATACTGTGCCTGCATAGAAATATGATACAAATCCATTGCAAATACTCGAGGAAAACACCCTTAAATGAGATAGCACGTATAGCGCACAGTTGAATCTCGGAAAACGCATATAGTAAATATTTTTTTGTTAGTCACTTTTTTTATATGTACAAATTGTATTATTTTTTTTTTTTTCACCATTTTGACAAAGACGTGTCGTTCATTCGGGATGTGAAATTCGATTAAATTCCTTGTGGGTTTTCCGGGGTTCGACCGACATTAATGGAAGGAACGCGCATTATGCAGTTTTTATTCTCAGACGAGACGAACGAACAACTTTTCCATACATCGTTGCGAATCGCCAACGGTGAATATTACCATTTACAAAGTCACTGCGCTCGCTTTGGTATATTTGTTTCTTTGTTTATTCTTATAAAAAAAAAGAAGTGTGGTAATCGAATAACTGGGCTCCACTTTTATTTTATCGTCCCTTTTTATAACGAAACCTTCAAAAACTCACGTAGTTTTCCTTTGTTCGAGGTTTCTTTCGGTAATGTACAGCAATTCCTTACGACCTATTCTTAATCTATTTACAAATTCGCCACTCTATCTCGCCACGTATTTACACAGTTTCACAGACAAGAACGCCCAATTATAAATAAACATATATATAAACAATAAGTAACAATAAAAATCGACGCATATACATTTTCGATCCGTTATTGCATTCCTTATCTGCCTTGTTGCGGTCCGTAGTTCCGGACATGAAACCAATCACTTGTTTTGCTAGCAAATAATTTTATTATTAGCAATAAACAGCAGAAAAAACGCAACAACGCAGTTTGGAATTAAAAAAAAATAAACATAATAATATGTATACCTTTACACCCGTACGTTCAATTTACTAAAATATTCACTGTCTTTCGGAAGTAAGAGCATTTGATGCTAATGAAAGTGAAATATTTGTTAATAACACCGATCAACGACTGCTCATCACGCTATTTCCACGTTATTACGTTTATGTGTACATTTTTAACGTTTCACTTCTGCGATGAAAATTTCCGCGTACAGGAAAGTTGGCTACTGCAAGACCTTTAAGCATAAACCATTGCTCGAGTGTTCAGTAAAAAGTTGGGTTTTTAACGGAAAACACTGGACATACAACATTGATTGGCCAATGTTCGAGTGAGTCTGGACGTCCATTATCCATACATACATACATATAGACATCCAAATGTACCTTCGTCCATGGACGAAAATTGTTGTGTAATTTCCCAGTAAATTCATTGATTAACATGATGACTGCAGTACAACCCCCCTTTAGACTAGAGTGATTTCACTTCCTTAACTTGTACTTTCAAATTTCGACGCTTCTCCTCGATCGCTTTCAACACCCACTAGCGCTTAGTTTCTTATCACACGTGCTAATTGGGCTGTCTAAATACGACAGGTTCTACGCCATTGGTTTAGTCTAAATTTGGGAAGGTCTAAATTTTGGATGTTCTACTATATTGATAAAGTGTCTTAATGTTGGTATGCAAGTTTAAGCGTTTGTTGCCTTTATCCTACTTCCTTCATGGAAATTTTCGCCGGAGAAGTCGCGCCATTTCTCTACGAACCGACTATGAGTAGAAAATTTAGAAAAACGTTATTGCATAATGAATGCTGCAGCAGTCGACTCGGAAACCCGAATCGGCGGTTGTAATGATTTGTATGTACATTGCAAATTAAGAGGATGACACTATGGACTTCCTGCGTCGTGGTGAAGCGAGTCGCTGTCGCTCTCGAGGTAAGTAACGTAACTGTCAGTGCTGTCCGGCTGCTGACCCATGTCGGGGCCACCTCCACCTTGGAGGTGAGGCCCTGGTGGAGGCAAGTGTCCACCCCCGACGCCGCCTTCGTTCATCGGCCCTCCGAGCATCCCCGGTGGAGGCAATTGTTGGGGAGGCCCGCCATGAATGTCATAACCATTCATCTAGAAATTAAAAAAAAATCGAAAATAAATTAACTAATCACAGCAGAATTGAAATTGAATGACTGTACAAACTTAGATACATTCTAACTATTCATCTCCTGAATTCGAAGATGAAAAGCTAGCACTAATGCAGAATTTTATGTAAATACTGGAAAAGTAATGAACACCTGCGATACCAAGTGATGAAACGAGGGTGTATTAGGATCCAGTCTGTCAAGATCCGTGTGGAGTGCGAAATCCGAAAGAGCTTTCCAGGGCGGTTGGAAGGCCTGCACTTCTAATGGTGTCATTCCAATGGGGCTCTCGTGCCTCACCGGGCTACTGGCAACCATCGGAATCCCATGCATACCACCGAAACCCAATTTTCGCCCGTCCTGAAACGGAAAATACTTCGTTCCATTAGATTTAATTCATCAATGTCAATCCATTTATTATTTATCAGTATATAAAAGCGGAAATTAGACGATCGTTTTGTTGGCCCTCCAGGTTTGTGACATCTAATTACAGATATATATGTACATTCGTTTTATTAATCAAACCGTATACTTATTAATAGATAGTAATGTAGACATTTACTTAATTAACCAATTTCGTATCGGAACTCGGGTTACTTATAAATAGTCTGCATGTATTTTCAAAATAGAAAATAGCTTCGGGGATCATATGTGCGAAGAAAAATAATGTTATTATATCTTTTGAGTTTTCAGCTATTATACTACTTGGTAATGCGAGCGCGTGCTAAATCGCCGACAGATCAAAATTTCTAAAAAACAAATCCGGATTGTAAAAAATATTACGATTTAAAGGGATGGCAGTATGAACATGTACCTTTTCTTGCAACTGTTGTTTCATAGCGATTGTTTTCTTCTTGTCTTTACACCGCTTGTTTTGGAACCAAACCCTAATGACACGCGGGCTGAGGCTCGTCATTTCCACAAGTTGTTCTTTCATTAATGCATCTGGTCGAGGATTAGCATTGTAACAGGTTCGCAAAGTGTGGAGTTGCTTTTCGTTCAGGACAGTTCGAACTCGGGTTGGCTTGCCGTCGGAACCGCCTCCTTTGTGTCCGCCGGTTCCGCGTGTTCCTCCTACTGTTTTGTGAGAGCCACTTTCTGATCCAGAATCTGAAATATCCAGACGTTTCGTATAAATAATAATAGGTCTATTTTTCCTATTGCAGCTAGTAAATAAAATTCTGATACAAAATCTCATGATTTTGAGTGTATTTGATTGTATTTTCAATATCAGGTGATATTCTTTCAGCGCGTAGAAATAAACTAGTTTAGTTAGATCAGTTTCAATTCTTATGTAAATATTAATGCAAGTTGATGTAAGATATAGTCATCATTGCATCTGTCGACTTCGAAAATATGCAAACTGTTCTTTTTGTTGAACATGCTGATTTCAAAACATAATTATAAAACATTAAATTTGTTAAAATTAATAAACTTTTGATCAGTGCAATTGATGGATATGAACTGATCTCAATATTAAGCAAAGTCCATTATAATAATAATAATAATAGAATTATATTAGCAATTTTACGCCATTAATATTGCACGAAAAACAAATTCGTTCCACATGTGTAAATATAGGGTCGATTGCATTTGAGTGCAACGTCATGAAATTTTCAAGCAATAATTATTGGAATGTTTGTACGAAGCATGCATTTTTAATTTTAATTAACGCCAAACACGAGATTGGAAATTTCTTTGGAATAGGAGTAATGGCGTTATAAATATTAATTTTTGCAGTCATAAATTATAATCGCATTATATTTGTAGGTATTAGTTCTTCTCATTATTGGAAATCAATGCATCGCGAATTTAGGTTCGTAATTTAAATCTTAAATCGTACGTTCTTTAATTATTAACGACATTATCGTCCGCGATTTAAAATGTCTAATTATCCTTGTCATTCAATCCAATAGTTTTTATACTATAATTTAGACGGTCCATTAAACTTAATGGACCCGATTTATTTCTAGAGTTACACGTGGGATCTCCTAACTTAGTTGTTTCAATGTACATATAGTCGGAAGATTTCTGTGGGTATATCATCAACAGGAATGCACATACTAGCAAGACTCTTTATACATTATGCTGGACTGACTGCTCTGACTGCTTAAGATGACGATATTTTCTCATTTTGTATCAAGTGACACACCGAGAGATTTACAAAATATACTAAGTCATAAACTAACAATTTACCGACAAGTAAAAAATATGAATCCTCGATATCGGTAACTGACTGCCATTTTAACTCCGATGTTTACTTCCGATAAAAATGAATAAAAAAAAGGGACCGCGAGTCTATTTTTGAGTCCTAATCAAATAGCACCGCTTGCGTCGGAGGCGTACGAGATGGTGGAGGATGGGAGAGATCCTGAGAGTAAAATAAAAAAGAGAAGAAAAATACAAGGAAAAAATGCTGAGCGTCGATCACGGATGCGTGGATGAGCCAGTAGGAAATATGGAAAAAATAGCAGAAGGCCGAAAAAAAAAGAAAAAAAAAAAAAAAAACTAAAGTCTCGGGAGGTCGAGCTTGAAAAACCACGAGATTAGAAGTACGGAATACCGTCTTTGCGTATTTGACTACGTTGCGGTATCCCGGAGACTGTCCGGTAAGTGGCCGCGAGGCGGTTTCGCTTTGATTGGCTTTGTAGTTAAGCCGCATCCTGGGCCGGATTCGACTGGGAGCGATTCCTCCACTCGGACCATATCATTCTTTCCTTTATTGCGATCTTACGCGGACGCTAATCGTTTTCGCCATTGCCAGTGACCGAGTGCACGGCTTAAAACTGGCACGTATGCACATTCAAATGAAGGCATTAACTATTCGACGTCCATTTTGATAACAATCTACATGGACCACCCATAAGTAAGGCACCCTGAGTTGACATGGCCTGCCACGAGATTTGTTTTGTTTGACATTCATTGACATTATTTTTACATTCAATCATTTTGATTGTTGCATTCGGTATGTCATAATAACTTGTTTCGTATACTGCAGAATCATAACGATGTTGGGCTCTCCTGTTCAGTTCACTTCTTCATGGTGTCTTGCTTTTCATGTTTTGATTTGGGCCACTAATCAGGATTAGAATTTCGTCTATAGACCTCCTCTGGATTTAGGCCATTTGATAGCATGCCTTAAGCTTTAAAAGGCCGTGCAAGATAAGTCATGTGAGTTTGACACTGAAGGTTTTGTATCAAAGATGTCAACAGTAAAATAAATATAATATTTCTTTGTCGGTCACAACGGTTAAAATCCTCAGTTCGAAGTTGCTCCACGTCACTTGTTTCAGGACTACGCAACAATCAAAATTTCAGACCAGAAGATCGAGTTAGCCCAAATTTCTTCTGACTATATGCGATTACATCAAGTGTATTTTCGCGTGTATTGTATATTTAGGATGGATTTTTGAAGAAACGATGATGTCGATGTCCATCGACCACAGAGTTGCAAGGACGCGATTATTGACGATTAGTGACTGTGGTAATAGGTGGTCGATTATCAGAGTATTATACCGAATACTGAATTCTGCTTTCCAAACGTATTTGTCACAATAGTGCAAATACAGCACGAGCAGATTCCACTTGAAAAAGTGTATACATTCTAAAAAAAGCAGAATTTAATATCTTGTCTAAAGTTTAACTATATAGGTGTACAGTACGCGGCTTGTCGGTGCTTCACCGGATGTCGAGTTAATCTAGCCAAAACATTCGGTATAAGTGATGTATTGACACACATTATTTGGTTCTCGTTATCCTTTACAAATAAGATTTACTTGAATATACACAAAATATACAAAAGGTCAGGGGCCTTGGCTGAAGTGGAAATTTTCGGAACGCGACAAAAGAAGTGAAATTTTCAAACACGTTTAAGAGGGTACATTGTATATGTCAATTTTTTTTTCATATTATGCTTTTTTTTTAGTAATTTCGGTAATTCTTAAATTACGAGGAAAGAAACGAAGGAAGAAAGAAGTCACGCTGAAATGAAGCGATTGAAACGAAATTCAAATTTGGACAATTACATTCAAATTAGCTCTATCTCAGCGAATCTGAGAATGTAGATCATAGATATACGTGATACAAGATTGAGATATTCCGCGCGACCAGGAAAGCGATACAATCTCGATGATGAAGAGCTCGGATGAAAATCATATGCACATCGCCATAAGTTTTAAAATCGTCGAACGAAGAAACATCTAAGGCCGACGAAGCTGTTGACTTGAATTATTAGCATTTTGAAAAACCGGACGGTAATCGCAATGGCAGTCTTCGTAATTAAAAGTTAGAAATGTATGTAAATAATAAACTATAAATTACTTTGCCTGCGCATGCCCGTTGTTGGAATAAATTGATTCGTCGGTAAAGAACAATCATATACTTAACGGTCCCGCGCGAACTAAAAAAAGAACCTAACTTAAAAATGTAATTTAACTTTTAAATTAAGCAATAATTTAATGGAACCAATTAAAATACATTGACACACGCAACGTTTGGAAATGTTTGCCAGGATTGACAAAGAATGTTGAATTTTTATTTTTGAATTGTAACTTGTCTACATTTAGTTAGAAGGATTCATAAAAATACTTTTTTGATGTATATATAATTATAAAGTCAGTTGTTATATATACGTTTTTTAAATAAAATAAAAATAGAAATTTATCAAATAATTCAGACTTAATAATTTTTAGATTAGAAACGTATACAATCGTATCGATTACGAAATTCTTTTATAAATATAAATAGTAAAAATAATAAATTAAACATGGCAGGTATGTAGGTAACAATATACGTATGTACAAATCTCTAGCTTCAACCATTTTGACTTCTTGACGCAATCTATGAAGAAATTGATTCGGCCGATAAGGAATGTTTTCTTTGGAGGTGATCGCACGCCGAGATTTCTTTACCTTATCTCTAATCTTCCTCTGTTAAATAGTATCCTATTAATATAAATAAATATTGATTTTTTCGGTGATTTTTGTTTTCTCTCTTTGGAGTTTACGGAGCTCGTTTCGATAATCAGACATATAAATTAGCACTAAGTAGGCAAATTGGAATAGGTTAGAAAAATAATGGAGCAGGAAAGTATAAATTCAATGTTAACTTCAAATATTTTGACATGACCTATTAATACAAAAGGACAATAATTTCTGATTTTGCGGTGCGTTTATGGCCAGCGTTATTTCTTATGAGGTGTGTCGTAAAAAGAGAATAATAAAATGAAATTCCCGCCGCGAAAGCTTCCGTAATATCGCATAACTAACGAGTGAGATGAAAAAAAAACGCACGTTGTGTGTGGATCGACGGTAGTTGGCAAGATCGTGTTACATTTGACACCTCTGCCACTACCGGTCGACTCGTCAAACCACTAAAGTTATCGTCCAAGTGTAAAACTGGCCACCGTTCGCATCAGATTCGACGATTGTAACAAGTGAATTTTTCAAATCAGTGTGTCCTTCGAAAATCGAATTGAACTTTATATCCGAACACTTTTTAGACTCGATTCAATCTCCGAGTGCCCCTTCCTATATGGTCACATCGAATAAAAGCGTTGTTCCTAAGTCAAAATTGTTTTTTTTTTTTTTTTTAATATTTATTGTGATTCATTTCAAATTCTTGGTCAAAAATACTTTTAACATTGATATGTTATCTTACAATGCTTGGCAATTGTATAACATGCCAACTGCAATAAACAGAGTTTACGATTCTTGATGAATGCAAGATGTAAAAGAAGAAACGGAGGAGTGATAATTTCGGTGCAATTTCAGTACATAGCTACCGGACGTCGCTCTTTCAACAATTCAACCAGTCGCTGTTTTGACTAAGAATTAGCAGTTTTTTTCATTCATAAAACTGAATGATTATGAGGAATGCACGAAATTTAAACTTCTCCCGAAACCTCTTTTTAAAATAATTTGTTTTTAATGCAAAAACGAATCGACCTTTCATTAATTAATTCCAAGAACAATTGACTATAATTAAAAGTTAATCGCTTAGCAGCCAGAAAAATGTAAATATCATTTTTTTATGTTTCTTTAGCGACAAAAAAGCGTATACGCAATGATCAAATAGTTCTCATTAACATCCTGTATGAGACCCGTTCGAAGGACATTTTTAAATGAAAGAAAGATCGTGTCAACAGTCAAATTTAAAGAGAATGAAAAATATTTTTTAAATATTTGAATGTGTATTTTACGGTTCATTAGAGGTGATAACAACGCCGACGCTCTGGCATTAACGCGTCACAAGCGGGGCGTCGCCCGTTAAGCCCATATAATCCTAGGGGTGGACGACGGTCATTTCAATTATCAACACCTGATTATTCACGGTGTTGATCCTAGCGAAACAGAGCGGGTGACCCTTTGTGTGATACAAGCCTTTTCAGTATGAAATTAGCCTCGAACACTGGGACAGCTTAATCCCAAAATCATGTGCGACATTACGAGTTCATTTACTCGCATCCAGAACATCACCTTCTGTCTACTACCCTTAAATATTTCAGTATCGTTTGTTTCGATTTTAGTTTTACCGTCTTTGTACTTTAACCTCGCAATTTAAGAAAAAACACTTTACAACAAAAATAAAATTAAAAAAAATGTAAGTTAGGAACTATCAAAAGACCTTTTTGTTTTAAATGATCAACTAAAACTTTCTCCAGAACAACCACCTTTTTAGCGTTCAACATTTATTGTGTGCATTAACGTGTTCATTACTTTTTAATAACGACAAGCGACAACTTACCCGACATGGAACCGTCGTTCGGATGCAAATGATGATTATTGTTCGTAAGGTTAGCATTGTTGTTATTCTCATTGCCAGTGATTCCACCAGGACCGGAACAAAGTTTCTCACCTTCCAGGACGTCGTGATCGTGCCTGCAAAATAGCCCATCGTGTCGTAGAGCGAATTCGTCCCCTGGGACCAACTGCCTCAAGCACGCCGAACATCGGAAGCAATCGATGTGGTAGATTTTGCTTTTCGCCCTCATGACGAAATCGTTTTTGCTAAACGATAGGCTACACTTGTCACACTTCGTGCCGAACAACCTGGAATTAATTTAGATCGTTTAACAAAAAGGAGAAAAAAAACACAATTGTCAATTACAAAAAAATGTAGGATTATTATCTGCCAGTATTTCAAAAAAAGAAACATATCTCCCTAGGAGAAAATGAGTCCGGTTTTTGGCTAGTTTCTGTCCAGTTTGCTTTTTTCCCATGTTAAAGGTATAGGATAACTGGGCAGTGTAACATAAAACTGGACAGATTTCTACCAGGGCTTTTATGATGTATATAGGGTATCTCAGAACAGGCCGATGGCCATATGACATCAAACCAAAAAGTCCCAAATAAGGTATAGCGCGAATCGTATATATTTGGAAAATATGATTTTGTATATATTTTTATATGCCCATTTCAAAAATGACCATGACATTTTGGGCGATTCAAATTTAAAAGGCCAGAAACACGACAAAAATGTAAATAAATAATGCCTTTTTCTATATTTTCAGTCGTATCTCGAAAAAGATGAGCTTTTACAGCTGCTTAACTGTTATTCCATAAAATTTTCCCAAGTATTGGACCGAAAACAATTGCTGTATATTGAAAACGCCGATATTTATGTTTGAAAGTGGGTAAAAAAGATACTATTGATTTAATAAATTAGAAAAGAAAAGCTGATAAAATTTTATTCAACACAAATTATCCAGCTTTATTAGCGGAACATTTTTCTTTGAATTTTGCATAAAAGTACAAATTTTCCAAGATATGACCGAAAATCTAGGGTAAACCTTATATTTTATATATATTTCTTGTATTTTCGACATATGTTAATTTTTGATTGTGGAAATTTTCGAAATCAGCACATCGAAATGTCTAGGAATATATCAGGAAAAAAACTATCGTGCTATACCTTTTTTTAGATGTATTTTTTAATTGCGCTTAGTAATTAGAGAGACGGATCGATTTTGGATACAAGATTTTACGATTTCCAATTTTATAGAGAATCACCTCCTGAAATTGCATCAGCCAGTTCTGGGCACCCGGTATATGGGGTCCGATTAATCCTATAGTAATATTTCAAGAATGAAATAAAAAAAAAAAAAAATATTTGTTTGAGCTTGTATTTGACTATTTAGGGAAATTTGTTCAGTGAACGATAATAGACTTTATGAAATAGCCTGAAATCCATGTCGACTCAGTTTAAAAAAAAAAACTGTATTTTGTAAAAGTCCATAAAATGGAGCGAATTTCATTTCTAGGCTTTTCTGTTCGAAAATGCAAAATTTAGTAACGAATCTTTTATACTGAATTAAAATTGTTAATTAATTTAAAGTACAATATAATTCTCATATAAATTACTTTCTCATCTGATATTTTCTTAAGTGAAATAATCCTTATAATCTTATGCATTTGGAAATACGAGATATTATTAATTACATAATGTTTTTGAGAGCAAAAAAA
>JAPYZR010004949.1:0-18920 GCA_030522945.1 Trichopria nigra
GTTATTGTTATTGTTATTGTTATTGTTATTGTTATTGTTATTGTTATTGTTATTGTTATTGTTATTGTTATTGTTATTGTTATTGTTATTGTTATTATTATCTCCTGGGAGTCGAGCCGATGGAGTGCCGGTTTATGTGTATGTCCATGTACTTTTCAGGGCAGCAGGCCTAGCCGAGGAGTTTTGGCTCTCCAACCAAGCGCGTCCCCAGGTGGTGGATAGGGTAATGCCGGTGACAGGTACTGGAGAAATAGAATACCTAGACCGAACTAATAGCCAGGATCGTTCTCTGCTTTAGAACACTGGGAGTTCCTCGAACTGTATCGGTGTCGTTTTCCGGCGGCGTGACTGATGTGAGCTTACTCTGCCGAGGTGGAAGCTGGGCAGGGATCAGATGCCAGCCCCTTCGGGACCCTGATCGGGAAGTGCGCAGTGAGTGCAGGGGTCGGAACCTGCACTGCTCCGGGCGAGTCCAGTCCGTCCGAGCATTCCGGGACTGGCTAAGTGATAGCTGGGGTCGGCTGCACGTTGTCTTGCGGGAAGCTTGTGGCCGTGGGTGCACCTGTTCTCATCATATATCAACCCGCCCCTTTGCACGCGGTGCGCTGGTAAACAAAAAAGTATGGATTCGTTAATAGAAAACGTAAACATAAGCCCGACGACAACACCGCAGGAAGAGCCGCGCTCTAATGATGGGTCTTCGAATGCATTGTAAGAACTCAGGACATTCATTAATGAGCGCGATAAGAAACTGCAAAGCGAGATTGGAGAGATTAAGGACATCCTTAAGCTCATGATTGACTTCATGGATCAACAGAAGAACGTGAACCGGACAATCAAGCTGGGTTTGCCGAAAGTGGTGGAGTTCCTTGAGCGACTGGAAGTCTCGCGTAAGGAAACTTCCCAGACCAGGAAAGAGCTGGAGTCTACCCTTCAGATGCTGGCAACATCGCGTGTCCACTGACGCGATGAAACAGACGCGAATAAAATGACCAGCTACAAGTCCACTCGCTTCAAGATCTAGACGTGAGGATACGAAATTAAAAAGAGCAGGCAGTCCACTCACGGAGGTGCAAAATAGAAACCCGATCCCAAACACGGAAATGTGGACTACGGTAGTCAAGAGGAGTAAGAAACGGGAATAGCCCACTTTTCCTACAGGAAGAAAAAAGTCTGAGCCTGAACATTCTGACAAGAAAAATGAGCGAAACCGACAACAGGTCCCTCCTAAGAACAAGACTAAGAAACGGAAGGTCAAAAAAACAATGAAAAATGCCATCTTACTTAAACTGCAAGAAGGCAGATCATATGCGGATGCCCTGTCTACTATTCACAGAAACATTGAGCCAGATGATAGCGGAGTAGAAATAACGTCCGTACGAAAGACCAAAACGGGCGCGATATCGAATGAAGTAAGTCTAGTGCTGAAAATAGGGCTGACTTCGCCGAGGCTCTTAAGCGGGTTGGCGACAAAAGCAGTGTAGAGAAGCTGGTCCCCAAGACAACCCTTGAGATTAGGGACCTGGATATATGCACTACCGACCAAGAAGTCGAGGATGCAGTCAAAAAAGCTCTGGATCTCGATGTTCAGTACGCCTAGAGACTGCGAAAGCACGGCCTATAGATCCTTTTGGCTTGAAGAGTTTTCGGCCAAGAAAAAAAAAAAAAAAAAAAAAAAATGTATGCAGCGCTACGCTCCCTTGTGAATCACAACTTGCAGTCAAAAAAGATATTACGGGCCATTGTCCGGGGCGCGGTTTTGTTTGGGTGAGGTATAAAGCCACGCATATCACTAGCGTTTATCTTGTACCAAACGAAAGTATTGAATCGTGCTGGTATTGTGATCTTAAATGCCGGATCCGCAGCTACCTTTAGATGTCCTGGCTATATATAGGGAAACTATAATAGATGTTTCCCTGTCTAGTGAACATCTCTCAGGAAGGGTGACGGAAAGGCAGCTGATCGAGGACTACACAGCCAGCGATCACCAGTACATCACCGTTCCGTGTACATAAGGTAAAGCTAATCAGTCCCGCAGAACACCCCCTATTACGGTGGAACGTTAATGAAATATAAAATTATTATTAAAAATAATAATGAAAAAAATCAGGTTTGCCATTACGGACGCGCGCCGACACGCTCACGGATGCTACCATGCGGCTTATACAAGAGGCGTGCGAAATGGCGGTGCCGAGATCTCGAAGATCACGGAGACATCAGTATACTGGTGGACAGACGAGATTGCCGAACGGAGGTGTCTACAACTCCGACGGCAGGAACAAAGGACAAGGAGACGTGGCCGCGACGCTGCCCATCTTGCCGTGCAATACCACGTGACCAGAAGGGCCGTAAAAAGGACCATCAAATCCAGTCAGCGGCGATGCTGGACGGAACTGGGCAACGAGGTAAATAAAGACCCTTGGGGAAAAGTGTACAGCTCTCATCGGCATAAGATCACTGCGAAACTAAAGGGCTCCAGGTCTGGATGGCTTGCCAGCAGAGATGCTGAAAGCCGTCCACTCTTGTCACCCCCACCTCTTGCTGGACATGTACAACTCCTGTCTGAAGGCGTGCATCTTCCTAACCCGATGGAAGTTGGATGTCGGCGGGAAGCTTCTGAAGAAACTGCTAAGACCTCGCCTCCAAGTAGCTGTACGAGCGGCACGTGATTTATCTCCTTACCAATACGGGTTTAGGTAGGGATTATCCACCATCGATGCGGTACAGGAGTTTCGAGAAGCCGCTAGAGCAATGGAACGGGGCATTCATTACTCTCGCCCAATAATTGCGCTGGCCATCTTCGACGTAGCAAATGCCTTCAACTCCGTCAGGTGGGACAAGGCATTGGACGCACGTGAGAACGACTTCAGAATTCCAGAGTATCTCTTACGTATGCTCGAGGATTACCTGAAAGATTGTTCCCTTATGTGATACGGAAGATGGTCCGAAAAGGATGGTCCGAAACATCTGGGTCAACCCAAGGCTCCATCCTCGGTTCCGATATATGGAACAGGTTCTATGACGGGATCTTAAGAATGGAAATGCCTAAGGGTACATGCCTGGTTGGATATGATGATGACCTCGCAGCTGTCATCATCGCCGAATCCATAGTGATATACGGAGCCGAAGTCTTGGCCGAATTACTGCAGATCGAAAGCTACCGCAAACCACTAGCGACGGTACAACGGAGAGCAGCGGATAGCGTGTCTCACAGCACGGTCTCGAAGCCTGCGATCGTGGTGGTAGCCGGGATCATCTCCATCGACCTCCTTGTCGATACCGCGCCATACCGACCGAAACTAGTACCGACTGCCGATACTGCGGCAGACCAATCGAAGCTAAGATCGACCGCCCACACCGCAGCGTGTCAGTACCCGAGTTCGCTAACCGTCGCCGCTCTAGCTAGCGCTGCCGTCGCATCCGAAGCCTGTAAATTGCCGTGCGCGGCCCGGCAAAGGGGAGTGAAACGTTGGTCTGGTCTCCGTAGCCTCCGAATAAGGTCACCGTGTTCTCCGCTGCACCCGCGAATCCCCGCTCACTGTTACCGCGTCCGTTAGGTTAGGTTAAGAATACAAACTGCGGTCACCGCAGTTTCCGCGTCCGTTTCCGCACTACGCGAGTGACAAACTATGTAAATAATAACGCTACGACTAATAAATACTATCTATGACCATACATTCAGTATTATTATTACCAATCATTAACACTAATTCAGCCACGTACCCTCGCTGCTTGCTTTACTGAATAAACTTTTCCCGGAGCAGGAGGAAACTCCGTTACATTATTATTATCATTATTATTATATTTAATGATGTGGTTAATTATAGTGTCTTTCTTCGTATCGTTATATCGTTTTTCTTAAGTTCTCTACACACCTTGCGTACCCAAGTTGCTTGCATACAATATGTGCTTCATTCACGGTCCATTCTTTAGAATCGCAAACCACACCCCATCCAGGTTGAATTCCTTGCGCTTCCAAATAGCCTTCTCTAGGATTTCTACCACCTCGTAATCGAAATATCTGTAACAAAGTGATTGAATACAAATATATGAATTAAAATGGTTATTATATGTAAAACTTATGTTGATAATGGGTTACTTGACCAGATGAAGGAGTCATGTGGCCCGGTTTGAACGATGATTTTTCTAACGAATGTACTTCTGGAATGTAATAGACCGGGAATTGTGGTTCTACTGTGAACAAATATTTTAAGTGTTAATTGAATAAAAATGGATAGATCATACCGTTAAATTACACAAATTCATAAAACTTGTAGAATATGTTAGATAATATGCATATTTTAACAAACCAAATATTTGATGCTACATCCAAAATGCATTTAAACATTACGCAATGATTGGCGACAGAACCATGAATCACCTAAATTATTAAAGTGTAAGTTGCAACGAAAATGTTGCGTATCCGACCCTGCCGGTTTTTGCACGGGTGCCCCCAAGCACCGTGCCGCTCCTGCTAACACTGTGGTATTACAGTATAGTTTACCCGTGCCCCAGCCGGGCTACACTATCTATACGCCAGCCGGCGTACCATCCAGGTCTCGTCGACCTACAAGTCCTGTGAGAGGCGACGGCAAGGACGCGACGAGCGTCGCGTCCTTCAATTAAATTCTACATTTGAGCTCGCGTGCTTCGGTGCTCGCTATTTTGGAGCTACCTCTTTTTGGACTTTGGTTCAAGCGTGATGTAGTAATATTTGGTGTCAACGGCGGAGGACATTGGCGGGACGACGCCAGAAAAGTTTCCTGGTCAGCAAGTGGCGAGTCCCGCGATCCGGTGGTTTGACACCCTTGGACACTTTACTCCTTGGACACTCTACCCCTTGGATTCTCTAATTGGACGGTTGGACACCGGTTCGATTATTTCCGGAACATTTTGTGTATTGCGAGCAGAGTACTCCGGCATCACCCGTAAGTAGTGTAATTGTTTGCGCCCTCCCCCCGAGCCCCTTTATTCTTGTATACGATTCTTAGAGATATTCTCTTGTTATTTGCGCCCCCCCCCCCCCCCCCCCCCCCCCCCCCGCCCCCCCCCCCCCCCCCCCCTCCCCCCCCCCCCCCCCCCCCCCCCCCCCCCCCCCCCCCCCCCCCCCCCCCCCCCCCCCCATTATTATGATTTTTGCGAATTATACCTCTTTATATTTTGACTTCTGACCCTCTCATCTTCCTTTATTTTATTTTATATAATAAAACCCCCCGCCTAGAAACGGGGGAATCGCGGTTATAAAATTGGCATCCCTTGTGGGGAGAAATCATAAATTTCTCTCTTTCGCGTATTTTTTCTTATTTTTGGCGTTAGTAGAAGAGAAAGAGGAAACCGCCGGAGAAACTTACAATTTGTAATTATATCATTTCTGTTGTCAGAAAACTTCCTTTCCTGTTCCTTTGTCCCAAATTCTATATTTCCCGATATCGCGTTTGAGAAAATTCCCGTTCGCGCCCCTTTGCTCTTTGAGTTTACCCTTAGATTTCTTTGTGGAATACTGCCCCCCATATCTCCCCCAATATTAAAAACATATTTAATATATTTTTTCGTTTAAATAATGTTCTGGAGAAAATATTTGTCAAGGTCGGAAATATTTTATAAGTCCCAACGGGCAAAATATTTTCGACTTCGGCAACGTAGTATATGTGTTGCTTTTCTCAATTCATGGAATTGACCCGGCGTGTTTACGTCAGCCAGAGCGCGATTCCCCGAACGCCAAATATTAATCTCGCTCCTTTTTTGTAATATAATAATACTAATACGTTGTCAAGTGCTTTTGAATATTGATTTCATATATATATTGATATTTTCATATATGATATTTACATATATTTCTTGTATGGTATTTTCCGTAAGCGCCCTTTGCAGGTATCAGTGCTGGATTACGCGATAGACAGGCAGCGTGTTTGTCTCGAGTAGCGAAACACGTTGCTCCGGATTAAGTTTCCGAGTCTTATCGCTTCTTTCTTGCGTGCACATTTCGAACAGATTTTTCGGGCATTTTCGCGTTTCTTGCATTTTTTATTTTTCCCTTTTTCGCGATTTAACGCCTTTCGCGATTTACAAACAGCGTGTTTGTCCATTGCCGCGCAAATAATACCTCGAAATAAGTTTTCGAATACCTCCGTTTTTTTTTGCGATGTGCGATTGGTGATTGAACGCGTTTCGCGCATTACGAACTTTTCGATTTTTCCCCTGCACTAAGCGTTTAAATTATTTCGATATATTATTTATTTTTCGGAAATTTGCGTCCCCTTGAATATCCCGTGGAACAAAGCATTGGGGCATTTGCCCATCGTGGTAAAAATATTTATTCGAAAGATGTTGTCGAATATTGTCATGTCACTTTGTTGTTGATTACGTTCTGTTCAACGAACAAATATTGTGGTAACGTGATTGCCCATTGTCGCGGGAAAAGCGATACGAAATATATTCGTTCCAATGTCCTTCGCTTGTTTGGCGAGGACCTCATTTTGAAAATAAGATCGCAAATATATTCTTTTTCCACATTTTTGAGTTGAGACCGAATACCCTTTGCATACTTTTCCGAAATTGCGTCCCCTCGTGTCCCCGTAAACAAACGATTGTGGCAGCGTGTTTATCCTAGTCGGGCGAACAATAGCGAGTACTGCGTGATTGCTATATGACTCGGCAATTACTTTGTGTTTTTATGGTTAGATTTGAATTCACCCGTACTCGCGGACGTATCGCGCCCTTTGCGTAATATTTCTAGTTTGCCCTTTTGCGTTTGATTGCGACTTTACCCTTTTGCTTTTACCGATTTCGCCCATTTTCGATTTTCGATTTTGCCCTTTTTGATATTTCGACCTTTTTCCCTTTACGTATTGGCGTTTCAGCCCTTTTGTCCCTTAAGTTACCAGTTATTTATTTTTGCGATTACCCTTTTCCGTAATTTTTCGATTCCACCCCTCCGCGTAATTTTAGTAACTTCCGTTGCGAGTAAGAACAACCTCGTTCGAGCCCTTCGCGCAGTACGCTAATTAGCCCTTTTCGTGTCTCTGATTTCGTTTTATTTTTTCTCGAGTCAAACCCTTTAGAGTCAAGTCTATTTCGCTTAATTTCAACCTCTTTTATGTTCGATTTAGTAAGCCATTTTCGCTATTATTTAATATAGTTTTTATTTCGTTTTTTTTGTGCGGATATTTAAATTTGCGTAAAATGGACCCCACATTCCCTAACCCAGCTTTCGTGGTCACCACCGTTACCACCACCACCCCAGTCACGACAAGTACTACCATTTCAACCCCCCTCATAAGTAGTACTACGGTATCGCCCTCCCGTTCAGCATTGCGCCGCATAGCAACCTCGGCACAGTGCGATGCCGTTCGATCGGAAGTCGAACGGATTAGCGGTGTCCGAGAGTTGATCCGCATGTGCGATCACTCTGAGTTAAGCACCTCCGCATTTTTGCAAATACCCCGATTCCGAAATCGTTTGGGATCGCGAGGTAGATAATCACGGTGACAGCCTCGCTTTTTCCCTTTAAGAAGCAATTAACGACCCGGTCGTAGGAAATGTCCTACACGACCTTCCGGGCAGTTTTTCCGACCCGCGACGTGGTATCTCCCGTCCCTCGTCGTACCGGGCCCCACGCGTATCAGCTGATCCGTCGATATCAGCAATTCCCTTTGCGCGTCCCCGATCCTAATTTAGGACTGGTGTCCTTCTCCCGGATCAAACCCGAGATTTTTATCAAGACCCCCTTTCCTTTAATGAAGAATACGCCCGGTGCACTTTCGAACGAGCTGAACGCTCACGTCGAAGATCCGTCTTCACGACTTCGAGCCCCTGCCTCCCGTCCTAATTCCGTGCCCCATCCCCCTTCTACAGATCGATCCCAAATGCGCCCTTCGAGCGTACACTTCCCACGAGACCTCACATTTAGTATGTCTCCTCCCCAGTCCCCGTGCAATAGCACGCTTTTAGGTAATTTCCCCTCGCATAATCGAGATATCCCCCGTCCTCCGAGAACCATCCCTCCCTATACAATACCCTATACCAGTTGAGCCTTCGATGGGGTAAGTCCGCCATCGACCATTGGCGGTCACATGGCCCCCGGTTCTCGAGCGAAGTAGGTGAGGATGCGGAGGACTTCCTCAATAAATTGTCCGAGTACGTCGCAAGCCGTGAGTTGAGCGAGGATGAGATCCTCCGTGCCCTCCCGGAAGCCTTCACCGGTCCCCCGCTTACCTGGTTCCGCGTCGAGCAATCCACCAGGACGTTCTATGCCGGTTTCGTGCAGCACTTTAGGGAAGTGTTTGGACAACGCAACCTGGAGTCCAGCATAAAGCGGGACATAATCTTGCGCACACCTTCCCCTCGCGTTGAACCTATCCCTCGTAGAGCCAACAATCCACCCCCTGCTCTTCCATAGCGTCCATCGATACCCCTCGCGCCCGCCAAAACCAGAATAGGCCCCGAATCCCTTCTCCCCCTAGCTCACCTCCTCGAGCACCAAGAAACCGTAATAGACCTCGAACCCCTCCTCCCTCATCCCCTCGAGCTCCCCTCCAACCCCTCCGCGTCTTACCCCGCGCCCTCGCGAGAATAATCGTATTCCTCCCCTATCGGAAGTAGCACCTCGTATCCGCCCTGGTACCCCGTTACCAGCCACTAGCAGTACGGTCAGGTGTTTCAACTGCAAGCTGTCTAACTAAACTATTCCCGAGGCCTACAGAATCCGAGGCCTAAATACCTCTAGTCCTAAATATCCCCCTCCCCATCCTACCTGACACATACAGCACAAGTAGCGGCCTGCGTGCCGTGAGGACCTGTTTGGTTGTTTTTTTTCTCTCGTTCTCATGTTTTCTTTTTTTTTAATGGGTAAACCACCCATGATCGGCCTGTGCGCCGTGTGATTCTCTTCTGTATTTCTACGTGGGGAAATTACCCAGAGCACGACCCGTGCGCCGTGGACTCTTTCTTTTTAGTATATAAGTTTTGCGTGGGTGTATTACCCAGTAGATGGTCTGCGTACCATAAGTTTTGCGTGGGTGAATCACCCTATTTCCGGCCTATGTGCCAAATCCCTTGGCGCCCCTTAGTATGTAAGCTAGTGAGTGAACAGTTAGTGCTAAGCAAACCTGGGCGTTACCCCTAAAGACTGGCATTTAGTTTTAAGGACAAGATATGGACAACTAAGTGCCCTAATGCCCCCTTGTTGTGTTAGTGCAGTGATGTGGACTGTAGACCGGTCACCATTGGACCTTCAGGAATCCACGAAGATGTGACCGTCGCACGTTGTTCCAGACGTAGCTCCAGTCAAGCCGGGGGAGTCTGCAATGAAAATGTTGCGTATCCGACCCTGCCGGTTATTGCACGGGTGCCCCCAAGCACTGCTGCTCCTGCGGAGCTAACACTGTAGTATTGCAGTATAGTTTACCCGTGCACCAGCCGGGATAATCGGGCTATACGCCAGTCGGTGTAAGGTCCAGGTCTCGTCGACCTACAAGGCCTGTGATTGGCCCACCGATTCTCCGCGGACGAGCGTCGCGTCCTTCAATTGAATTCTACTTTTGAGCTCGCGTGCTTCGGTGCTCTCCATTTTGGAGCTACCTCTTTTTGGACTTTGGTTCGAGCGTGATGTAGTAATATTTGGTGTCAACGGCGGTGGACATTGGCGGGACGACGCCAAAAAAGTTTGCTGGTCAGCAAGTGGCGAGTCCGGCGATCCGGTGGTGTGACACCCTTGGACACTTTACCCCTTGGACACTCTACCCCTTGGATTCTCTAAGTGGACGGTTGGAAACCTGTTCGATTATTTCCGGAACACTTTGTGTATTGCGAGCGGAGTACTCCGGCACCACCCGTAAGTAGTATAATTGTTTGTGCCCTCCCCCCGAGCCTCTGTATTCTTGTATGCGATTCTTAGAGATATTCTCTTGTTATTTGCGCCCCACTTTACGTTTCGCGTCCCCCATTTTGCTTTTGTGAACCCTCCGGTCATATCTGAAGAGTTTTCTCTTTTGCGTGGAGTTGGAAATGAACCCACCTTATTATGATTTTTGCGAATTATACCTCTTTATATTTTGACTTCTGACTTTAAGTTTATTTTGCCATCCCTCTCATCTTCCTTTATTTTATTTTATATAATAAAACCCCCCGCCTAGAAACGGGGGAATCGCGGTTATAAAGTAAATAAATAAACTGAATGTTAAAAATATTACCATCACTCTCAAGATTTACATGAATATCTAAAAGATCTAATTCGAGGTCTTTATTAATCTTCATTACGACCGATGAATCAATATTTATTTTCGTTTTGTTGCTAGATATTAGTTTCGGCTTCCATCGTTTGTTGTTACCAAGAATATCTATATTATAATCATCGACATTAGATTTGGAAGAGTGCGGATGTTCCGTTGTTACTATGACATTATTTATTATCCTTCCGGTATTTTTTGGAGCAAATGTACTTTTCTCTATATCATCATCTATATTTCGCTGATACATAAAACCTCTATTTCTTTCTTCAAAGTTATTTTCGAAATTTCGTAATCCTTCGACCGAAGAATCAGGATATTCTCCCGTTGAATTGTAAGGAGTAGGAAATAAACCTGATCTCCATACAGTATGAGGGCGTTTCCGAATAGGAACTGGACCTGTTGTTAATAGCCAATTCGAATGTACACCAAATGATGATATGTTTACTTTAGATGGAACTTCAGTAGTGGACATTTGATTGCGATTATGATCGTTAATTTTGGAGTAGCCGTTAGTGATTTCTAGATCCTTGGTTATATAATGGCCTCTTGTTCCGTTAACAACTACGTGAATTCCCGTAGTATTATAATCAAAGTTATCAATCAAACTTTTATCAATTTTTGATGCTTAAAAAGTAAAAATATAATTTAAATTGAAATCTTACAGTCAGCATTAAAGACTAATTTTTGTTACCTGCTAGTCGATCCTGCCAATTAGCCTGGTCAAAAATATTGGTCATTGAATGATTTTGAGCCGAATCATATACTCTTGGAGACAAAAGTTTATTTTTTTCGTCATTTCTTCTACCAATGTTGGGGCCTGAAATCGATTATTGTATTTATTGGTGAATTATATACGAATTTTATTATATACGAAGAGTAGTCGGACGGTATCACCCCATTTATCATGCAAAAAGAAACTGTATAGCAGTTGTACAGAGACCAAATCACTCATATCATAATGCAAGTAATATTTTGATAATCATGTGCTTTATTCTTATTATGGAACACAAACGCCAGTAGCAGCTTTCCTTAAAAAATAACTATATACAAAAGTCTCTGTTTGCGACCTTTATCCGTAAATTTCGAAACTAAATGCAAAAACCATTATGATTACCTTCATTAGAAGGATACTGCTGGTTTCTATAAAATGAACCACTACGTCTGAAATTGGAGTCCTTTTCTGACGTTTGATGATTTATATCGAAATCAGTATTGGGCGAGTGTCGGCTATGGTCATTTTGATCAAAAATGAAGGGATGTGACTTTCTAGTGTGATATGCTTCTGGATTTGATAAATTTTGTTGATACATAGGTTGTTTCTCTGAATATTGATGATCAGTGTATTTAGTTTCACTTTCATTAGTGTTATTGCCCTCCAGGCGATGATGCGAATTAATATAAAGTTGCCATTC
This sequence comes from Trichopria nigra, assembly GCA_030522945.1. Taxonomy (NCBI): domain Eukaryota; kingdom Metazoa; phylum Arthropoda; class Insecta; order Hymenoptera; family Diapriidae; genus Trichopria; species Trichopria nigra. The sequence goes on from JAPYZR010004949.1 coordinate 11,642, forward strand.
TGGAGGATTATTATGATGGTAATGGTGATGGTGATGGTAATGATGGTAATGATGGTGATGCTTATCATCCAGAACAGAAGGAAATGTGCTAATATCCTGGTTTTTATTGAGAGATCGATAATATGTCTGATGCTCAAGTGGATCACTGTCTGGTTCAGGATACCACGGAATTTGTATTTTTGGTCGGACTGAAGAAGACTTATTATCGTGTATATGACTTTGACTTTCGCTTCCTTCAGAATCCATCGTTCGCTTGTCAACATGCCACTCATTTTGTTTACGATTATTTGCATAAGCAAATCCACTGAAAGTGTGATTAATCTGAGATGCATTGAATGGTACGTTTACAAAATAGCTTTGATTGCGATTTTGACTATCAATCCACTTTTCAAACCCATCTTTTTCAACATCCCAATTATAGTTTTTACCGGTTTTTTCATTTTCATAAAGTTCAGTACTGTGTTGGCGAGTATTATTATAATTACGACGTCCTTGGCGGTTTTCGCCAGGTAGTGCTGATTTTCCCGCCGTACGAACTTCTCCAAATCTTGGTTCTATCAAATGTTCCCAAGGATAGTTTGTAGGTTCTGACTCTTCCTCATGTTCCACGCTGTCTCTATCATGCCAGTTGTTTTTACTAGTATCTTCATTTTCTAATGAAAAGTTTTAATGTCTAAAATTATTATTAACTATTAAAAATATTATTATATTGGTGAAAGTGTTGAAGTGTAACACGGACCAAAACAATTAAAGTAAATAATTTTGACACAATTGAATATATTTCTTATTAAATAAAATACAATATTTTTTGTTTAATAAATACAATTCCACGTGATTTTATTATATATATTTTTACAGTTAATAATAATTTTATATGGTTAACAATACCTTCACTACATCCAGAAACGTTGTAAGGCCAATCACAAGTGAATGTGGAGGGATTAAAGACGGTTCCTGGTCCACAGTCCATTATGTATGTTATTCCGTTTGCACATTGCAAAAACTTTTTGCAAGTACCTGAATGTGGCAAAAACCCAGTGAAGTCTAGTGGACAGATTTCTTTTATTTCTTTCGAATTCCACGGTTTTTTCTTTGAAAAGTCATTATTTGACGAATTTCCATGCACATAAGATGATCGAACATTAGATGAATGTATATTTAATTCATCAGAAGCCTCTAAAAAATGATAATTTAACAATGACTTAAAAACCAAAATTAAGTAATTGAAAGTTTTAAAGGAAATCGTGTCTATATACCTTCACAACCTCCGACATTTTGGATCCAGTCGCATTTACGCATTGACGGATTAAAAACAGTACCAAAAACACAACTGTGAATAATGGTATGTCCATTTGAACATTGCAAATATTTGGAACAGTCAAAGGGATGCGCGATTAATCCAATTGCATGTGGAGCACAATTGACTGCCTGTATAATCCAAAATAAAAACAAAATAAAATAATAGTAGTGAAAGTATTAAACGTAATTTTCAAACAATTCAAGTATTATTCAAAAAGTTATAATTTTATCTAAGCATATAAATATCTAATTATTCGTATAATTATTTTGTAGGAATCAATGATATGTGAATACAATCCTGCAATTGTTCGCAGCATATAAAGAATCCTCTCTATACTTAGAACTCGTTTGTTGGGGTATTTGTTTAAATATTGCTTTGTTACGTAATGCTAAATTATAGTGAACCATATTGTTGTCGAAATTACGTATAGCCGTTTGAATCAATAGATTTGATTTAAATACATTGATATATATATTTAACAGATAAATTCTGATAACACAGGGACACATTCGAAAACAGGAAACCGGAATTCTGACGCAAATCTGACGTCAGATGCCAGAATTGCGCCAGAATTGATATTTTCTACTTCCGAATCTGCCCTTTGTGCTACCGGGAAAGTAATGTATTGCTCGGAACTCTACTCCGCATGTTCCCTTTGCGGTCCACTGCACCGGCGTTAATTGTTCGGAACGCTACACTACGCATATGCCAACCTCTCCGCAGAGACTACTGTTTTGAGTTCTCGTTTATTACTTTCCTTCACATGCTAACAACGATACACCTTTTCGAATTGTAGCATGTTTATCAATTAATTAGTTAGTTTGTTGAGAATGCAAAGTATCTTTCGTATTACTGCGCGTAAAATGCGCGTTTTACTCCCGCTATTGCAAGCGTAAAATGCAAATTTACAACCCTAAGTGCATAAAATATTCGACAATTGCCGTACGAATAGAGCATTTCACGCTTGGGGAAAAATTGAAAAATGCTGGAGGACAGCATTAGACAAAAGGTATCATAGTGGTACCCTTTTCCTAATCCTGTCCTCCAGCATCTTTCAATTTTTCCCTAGAACGTGAAATGCTCTATTATGTAGAGCGTTTTCTGTCACATAACCCGCAGTAGGTCAACACATTAAACTTACTGTTAATTTCAATAAACGTTTATTAAAGGTTGCATTGATACTTGGCATCGCCGGTGCTTGCCGAGGAGGTGAATTATGTAATTTAAAAATTGATAATTTTAAAGTTCTGGATTCACTTGGCATTATTACTATTCCGGATACAAAAACGCATGTACCGAGGACTTTTACTGTTGAAAACAAATATCTCGAATATGTCAATTTGTATATAAAGGCAAGACCAAATAATACGCCCTTAAAGAATATTCCTTCCTTGGCTATATAGAAACGGCAAATGTATCAACCAACCGATTGGAAGAAATTCAATCGGCAAAATGGCCCAAAACATCACGACTTTTTTAAAATTACAAGATGCAAATTTATACACGGGACACAGCTTTCGTAGAACGTCGGCTACATTATTAGCTGATACGTGAGCAGATTTAACATTGATAAAACTACACGGTGGATGGAAAAGTTCAAATGTAGCCGAAGGGTATATCGAGAATTCCGTTAACAACAAACGAAAGATATCCAATACAATTACAAGCTCCTTTGGTAATATCTGTCAGTTCATAATGACAACGACGAGCCGTTCAACAAAAGATCGAGGCTCAATGTTGAAAAAAATGGTCCACAACCTAGTCCTGAAACTTTCAATCAAAATTCTTTTCAATTTACATTTCACTTTAACAATTTAAATCAAAACACAAATGTTTGATATAATCCAAATTATCTTCATAAGTATATGATTATTATATATATCGTTATTTCATAGATGATAATATTTCATGAATTACATTACGCAATTTGTAACTAAAAAAATACATTAAATAAAGATTAACTTTAAAAAAAGGCGATAAACATTTAAATAGAAGTATTTCTTGATATACGTCTAAAATTCAACTTGTCACATATGTGCTTAAAGTTTCTGCATATTCTTAATGGTAAAAATTTTTTTATATCGGGGGCTTCGCCCCCCGAACCCCCCGCCCTTTCGGTAAGTAAGTAAGTAAATGTAAGTTTTTACACCCTCGTGTGTTCGAGAAGCACGAGGGCTGGCGAAGACACTCGAACACACTCGGTGCGTAAAATCCAATTTTACGCACTTGTTACAAAAATAACTATTTTATTTTATTTCAAATTGGATAATTTCAAAAAATCGATGATCATTAGATTCGGTATTTTTTCTGAATATTTGAATATTCATTTTCAATAATTGAACAAAAATTTAGGAAACTACAGTAGTTTGAAGTTATATATATATACAGTATGTTTTTTCTTAAAATTTTGGTCAGTATTTCGTCTCCCACTTCTATATACCCTAGTATGGATATACTCCAAAATCTAATCAGTTTTGCGCACAGCCCCAAAGTATCCAAAAATAGGTTACAGAAGAGACCAAATTCAATACTTCGTTCGGGTTTAAAAATAGGACGTTTTAAAGAGGTCGCTAAGCACGTTAAGTCTATGTATAGAGATATTGAATTCTATCGGATATTGTTAGTCTGCTGGTTTCAATTTTAATACAATAAAATTAAAATGTTAAAATGTAGTTGGAAAGGATATTGTATTATAGAGATAAGTCACAATAATCATATTAAGTTTATATATACATAACACATTATGATGCTATATAATTACTCACCAGTAATTGGGGTTGTCGATTTCAATCATGCGGGGGAAAATTACAAAATTTCAAAATTTAGGGCAAAGTGGGGCTCCTTTGACTGATGTAAGACTCACAAAAAAAGAAATTAAACATTTATAACATTTTTCGTGTAAAAAATTCAATATTTTGACCAGTTTACAGCAGACGGTTTCGAAAGTAATTATATTTTAAATGAGGTTTATTTTTATACATTTACAAAAAAGAGGTGAAATCACAACAAAACATTTCTATGTAAAACAATTCGCCAAGTTCTTATTAGTATCAATACCATCATTGCTTTACAAACGGTAATAAGTAACAATAAGTTGCAGATTCTTTGCAAAATTTATGATATAGCCTTTCTAAAAACAAATAACGAGGAAATCAAGACACGTTCTTTATATAATAATGGAAAATTGAAAATCAATAAATAATAAATTTTTGCGATGAAAAATAATGCATAAGTTAATTATAAATTGTATGGTCAAAGATAACCCGAGGAAGATTCTCCAGAAAAATTGTCAAAAAGAGCAGCCGTTATGTTTTTGACAAGCCAGTGAGAATTCTTAGAATAACGATATATATAAAATCAATGTTGTTATTTGAATGCTAATAAATTAATTAAACTTATTAATATATTAATAAGTACACATGTGTATAAACTTGTTTATACACATGTGTAAAATTGATGATGCAGAGAGAGATCCCTGCATTATCATCTTCTCGAACTGTAATAGTCATTTTTAGTCATTTTTTAAAAAAAAATATTTATTATTAATATATTAATGTTAAATCATATATTCAGAATAACGGATGTTCGTGCATATATACAAAATGAGTGTTATGCATTATTTTGCATTGCGAAAATTTGTTATTTATAAGAAATCCCGTGACCATTTCAATCGAACAACATTTCTTGATAAAAAACAATCCTTTTCTCAGTTTTAGGATATTCTGTATATACAAACTTGTAAAGCTTTAGTTTTCCATTGAATAATGTGACATTACTTGGTAATGTACATTAATTACCGATGAGGTTATTATTTCATTATTTTTTAATTAATACATTTTACTGTTCTTAATAAACGTTTAAAATAAACCGATACAATCACTGGACTAAATACGATTTAAAATGTAAACCTATATGCGCAACATATTACTTTATCGGTTAGACAAAAAATATGCTTATTTTAATGTCTATAGCGTGGTGAAGTGGTCAGCGTGCATCCGTAGAGATGGAGCGACCTTGGTTCGAGTCACGTGACACTTCCGGGGGTGATGGTTTTATTTCCTTATTTATTTGTGAGCAAAAAAATGTGTAAAAAAATAAAATTTTAATTTACTAATATTTTACTAATATTAAGATTTAAAATAATTTAAATAGAAAATATAATTTCCTACATGGAATAGGAGTGGGACAAATCGTTATTTGATGTTCCGTATAAAACTTAATAGATCTTAACACGGGAATTTTCGTATTAATTCAAGCATTACTTCAAATTCGCGTAGTCGTAATCATATATTAGTCGTAATCGTAACAGAGACCCCTGCGTTAAAATAAAAAAATACATGTATATATGTATGTAAATTAGTTTACCACATTTGGGGATCTAAATGTTTTCGACTTCATAATTGTTTCCAATCTATACCTTTGAGATATTAATTGAAAAATATGGATGTGTAGTATAATGTACAACAGAGAAATAGAGATATAGAATTGAAAAAAAAAAAACTTCAATATGGTGAAATATGCGGAAACTATGCATTGTAATAACTCATGTTACAAAAAAAAAAAGAAAAAAATAATAATGCGAAAACATGTCAATTTCAAAACGTGAATGATTTTTATATTCATCATGCTCTCATGAAATGAAAATGTCATGGTATATTACATGTATCAATATAATACCAATATCAGAAGAAATAAAAAAAAATGATTTTTTTCAACCAAATATATATTGATTCATAACGCAAATATTGTCGTATATTTTGAATTCCATATCAACGCGAGATATGCATAGCGCAAATTATGTTTGAAACTGATAAAAAATGTGAAAATACTTGCTTACAATAAAATAACTTTTTTTGTTCCTTTCCTATTTACAAGTTATTTGTATGTTTTATAACAATGACCAAATTTCATTTACCAGTATTCCATCTTTTAAATTCCATTCAATTTGCTTTTCCACATTTTTTCTATATGCAAGGCATACATTTAACGTCAAAAAGACATAAACACACAAGACAGCTATCCGCAAGATAAAACACTTTCCTGAGTTCATTTTAACAACCTCATTAACAATTACTAAATTTCTTGCAATATTTCTTCAATAAAGCAGTGAACTCACGCCCGATGTTCTGACTAGAATCGATTGAAGTCGATTTCAGAGAGCGTGTCTTTTTCACAAAGTATGTATTTCAACTGACTTCAAGAAGGGGTTATCGCCCAGGGTCGTAGTGCGGGTCTCGACAAAAACACAGCATCCTCGCCCCACGCTCGACGCACATCCCATCAACAGTAATTCCATTTAGTTGACGTCATGGTTCTGCATAGAGTAATTTATTTTTGAAAAATTATTTAATTTACAAAAACAACTGGATAATTATAATTATACATAATTATAAAATTATTCAATACAAAGTTGAATTTACATAAACGCAGTTAGTACTGCGAAAAAAGGAATGTCCGTACATTTTTAAATATGCCTTGTCAAATGCATATAAAAATAAAAAATAAAACAATGTACGCAGATTATATTTTAGTTTACTAAAGATGCCAAGAAGAAGATTATTAAATATTGCATCATACATATGCAATAAAACATCTTTACAGTTCGAGCATTTAAGATTATTTTATTTAATTATGTACTATGTATACATATATTATGGAATTTATTAATATTAATATTTCATTAGAATTTCTAGGCTAATAATTTCTAGGCTAATATAATAGTAGATTAATTCTATATCTCATAGAGAAATTTGGACCACTTATATATACATGTTTACTAAAGGAAAATGGAAGTCTATTTTAACCTCTACAGTTTTCACTTCGAAGTAAAAAATAATTTAAATGAATTTCCAACATGACAGAAATATATTACTAAACTTCTATTTTGAAAGTTTTCCCAATTATTAAAATCAACAATTTTAATAACAATTTTAATAACTCGCGAGTAATTGTAGCGTCGATAATTTTATGTGTAAACTT